>JADAQX010000788.1:0-24439 GCA_015476325.1 Cardiosporidium cionae
CTTTTTTTTTTTTTTTAGTAGTTTATTCAAAATTAAATAAAATTTTATTATATATAATTTTTTCTCTTTTTATTTTTTTTTAATTTCTTTTTTTTTTTGAAAAGGATCAAAAGAGTATTCTTTTTAAATTTCAAAATATATTTTATTTTTAAAAAAATTTTTAAATGGTTTTTAAAACATATTTTATTTAAAAAAAAAATATTCACCTATGCATTTGAAATGGTCGTGTTAAACTTGGAGTTCCAGAGAGAAGGAGTGCTCTATATATATTGAAAAAAAAAATATATAAAATATAAAAGAAATTAAAAGAAATATAAACACTATATATATATTTAATATTAGAAACTATAAAAAAACAAAATAAACAAACTCTACATCTATGAATAAAAATAGAGAGTCTAACCTTCTCCTCTTAAAATATTTTTTTAAAAATCTTTCTATAACCCATCTCATATAAAATATTCATTATAAAATATAGACGTACTGATCAATAGATTCTATCAATTCTGAGAGAAGAAAAGAAGTTAAAGTTTCTTTTCTTCTCTCACTGGTTGTACGAAGTTTATGAGATTCATCAACAATAATCATTCGAAAACATCGTGATTTGAAATCATCATGCAATTGTTTACTCATTTCATAGGATGTTAATACAATTCTATAAAAATAATAAAAGGAAATTTTTAAAAAAAGAGAAAAAATCTCTAAAAAAAAAGAAATCTCAAGAATTTTATTTTTATTTTTAAGTTTTTTTTTATAGAGAAATTTCTTGAAAATTTTATTCTTATATTTGACTACTATACACCTCTCTGTTTCATTCTATACAGTGTATTTTTTTTCTATATTGAGAGAATGAATTTCATTCTTTATATACTTTCTCTTCATCCTGCAGTATTTTATCTCCATGCCACTTGAATCCTAATTTTTTATTTTTTAATATATATATAGAGAGAGAGAGAAAGAGAGAGAAAGAAAGAGAGAGAAAAAGAGAGAGAAAGAGAGAGAGAAAGAGAGAGAGAAAGAGAGAGAGAAAGAGAGAGAGAAAGAGAGAGAGAAAGAGAGAGAGAAAGAGAGAGAGAAAGAGAGAAAGAGAGAGAGAGAGAGAGAGTTTATTCCACACTCTCTAGTAAACTAGATTCTCTTACTTGGGAGTATAATTTTGAGGAGGACGATGATTTCCACCAAATACAATTTTAATATCTGAAGGAATGAGATGCTCTGGCAGCCATTTTTCTAATTCTTCAGCCCATACAAGTCGTAAGCAGGCGGGTACCTAAATTTAGAAAAATAATAACAAATACGAGTGGATTTTATTGTATTTAATAAAAAATTCTATTAAAAATTTTATCTTCTAAAAGAGTATTTTTGAAATAGAGAATGGGTATTATAGTTTTTTTTTTTTTAATTTTTCTTTATAGAACCTTTATAAAAATATATTAAAATACTTTTCATCGTTTCTCTCTCTTCTTATTATATATCTTATCTTTTTACTTTAAATAGAAATTTAAAAAAAATTAAAAGTTGTGTAGTTTTGTTTAAAAACAAATAAAAAGAATTCAATTGGATAAAATATAAATAAATTAAAATAAAAAACTTTCAAAGTTATTTTTATTTTTTTTTGAAAAATAGGTTAAGAAAGAGATGAGGATGAAAGAGAGATGAGGATGAAAGAGAGATGAGGATGAAAGAGAGAGAGGAAAGAGAGAGAGGAAAAGAGAGAGAGAGATAGAGAGAGAGATATATATGTTGAAGAGATAAGAAAGATGCGTGTGAGAGTAGAGAAAAATATTTATAAGGTGAGAGTGCGATAGATATTTATGCGTTGAAAGAAATTGTAAATAAAGAATACAAAAGTATACTAAAAAAAAAGTATAAATGAAGGAAACATGCAAAGTAAATATAAGCTAATAGAAATATAAATAAAAATTTAAGATACAAAATTAAATATCTTCTCTATCAGTAACATAATAAGAAAATCAAAACACTTGAAAATACGATAGCCAAGGAAATACAAATAAAAAATATTTTTAGAAATAAATTAAATACATTGATGCGTGGCTACGCGGAGAGTGTACGTACTCCAACACAGTGGGGAAAAGAGTGGCAAACTGGCATTCTTTCGTCACACTTTTAAAATAAAAAACTATTTCAATCAATAAAAAAAATACTATTATAATAAAAAATAAAAATAAAATAAAATCCTTTTAAAAATAATATTATTAAAATAAATTCAAAAAATCCCTTTAAAAATAGTTTCAAAACACACACATCAAATTTATATATATACCACAATAAGGCATGGCCATGGCTGATAGTAGGCAAGAAGAGCAATGGCTTGAAGTGTTTTTCCAAGGCCCATATCATCTACATGAAAATAGAAAAATGAAGCTCAGAGGGAAAGAATAGAAGAATAAAACTGTTCTTCTAAATACAATTTTGATCATATACAAATGCATAAAAAAATAAAATATAAAGAGGAAGAGATGCATGTATTTTTATATTAAAAAAAAAAAAGTATCCTGCTAAGAAAAACCCAAAAAAGAGTAATACATTTAAATAAAATAAAAATAAAATTACGTAGGAAGAATATCTCTACCAGCAATCAATGCTCGGCCACCGCGTTGAATAGCAAAACAAATGCCTTCGTGTTGGAAGGGCAGCAATGCCTTCAATAAATAAGGAGATAAACGTTGAGAGAGATGGTCAATGTGTGTCTATACAATGAAAGAATGGATAAAAATCCTAAAAATAGCAAGAAATTTCTCTTTAAAAATTCCAAAACATAAAAAGAAGAAGAAAATATATTTTATAGGAACTAAAAATGCAAAGAGGACCTTTTTTTTAAAAAAAAAAATTTACATTAAGTAATCATTCACATAAATGAGCATATCCAATTTTTTAGTATTATTGATTTTATTTAGGAGGGGGAAGAAAAGAATGTATCATTTTAAATGGATATGAAGAATATTTCTATAAGCGAGAGAATGCAATCTTCAGATTGTAAGGATTATACATATTTAAAATACTTCTGCACAGGTTCTATACAAATCTTTTTAAAAAATAGTGAAATAGCCACCCATTGGAAGTAACACCTACTTCAGAGGATTCAGAACGTTCTCCAGTCTGTGAAATCTTCTTCTTTTGAAAATATCGTAAAGTGTAAGGAGGAATAGGTGTAATGATGGACCATCCTTGTGTTAGATTAAAAACAGCTGCATAGAGAGATGCATAGGTTTCTAAAGAGAAAACAGCGCCATCAAAGAAATAAGATAAAGAGGAGGTATGGGCGGAAGGTTTCTCCGTCTTTGTAGCCATTCTGCAAGTTTCAGAGAGATTTGTAGAGCTATTGACAGTAGAAGCAGAGGAAATACTATTTGAAGGCGTTGAGGATGCTGAGGAGGTTGTAAAAACAATTTTATTTGAAAAGATTCGATCATTGGATGTGTATGATGCCTCTTTAAACGAAGAGGAGGCCAACAATCCTTGAGAAATATGAATACATCGATCTGCTCGAGGGAGTGTACACAAAGGTTCAAATCTTTGCAATAGAGATGAGGAAGGAATTTCTGGAAGGATTCTACCTGAGGTAGGAATGATAGAGGAAGAAGCAAGAGGAAAAAACAGAGAAGGAGTGGACGATCTCGAAGAAGAAAAAATAGCATGTGTAGAATGAAAAGGGGAAGAAATCGAAGCAGAGAGAGGGTCACTAGAGGATGAAAACGGTGTGCAAGCTATATCACACATCCTAGTTTCATTTTGCATAATTTCCATTGGTTTTTTGAATGCCAAAGAAGCCGAAAATTGCGAGGAAGAGGATGGTAAAAATGGAAAAATCGAGCTAGAGTGCATTGAAGGGTTATGGGATGCGCTAGATGAAACATATTCACGATTAGAGGCATGAGATAGCCGTTTATTAGGAAATTCTGGGCTTGCTAATTCCTGGACAAGGGAAATTCTATGACTTGACATGTCTGAAGAAGATACTATAGGAAAAGGAGATGTTACTTCGTTCAAACACTGGGAGTCGCTGATGAATTCCACCGAGGCCTCCTGTGATTTTTTCTGGATGAATGAAGGGTAAGCAGTGTTTGAGGAAAGAGAGTCAGCAGAAATAGGAAATACAACAGAAGGGGTAGTTTCAGTTTGAATGCAAGCATTTTCATAGTTTGATTTGTTTTGCATGTTGAAATCTGAAAAAACAGTAGAGTGTATTTCCGGAAGCATTGCCCTTCCTGTAGTGTGGGATTGAGGCGGCCACAATGATAGAGAAAAGTCAGAGGGAAGTTGTGTTTTGATGGAATACGTTGAGTTGCACAGATGAACAGCTTGCTGGAGTATCCGTTTGACAATTTTGGCTACGATGCCCTGCTTTCCTAGGGCATGAATGCGAAATGTATCTGTAGTTTCCATTTCAAAATATATTTCAATTGGGAGCAGTGAAGGATAAGCAGACCGTAATTTCGAGTGACCTAACCACATATTTTTGAATGCACTCCCATACTTGGATTTTCGGTGAGAGACTTGCCTTGGCTTTCTCGGTTTGGTAAGCGGAATATTTTTTTGAAGCAAACTTTTCTTTGATGCCATCTTAGATAGGTTATAAGGCGATATATTTTTATAATTCGTTGACGGATTAGTGCGGGTGCGTACAGGTTGATTAAAATTCGCCCGTTGCTTGAGTACACCTTTCAATGGAGGTGCACACCTACCAGGGGGAGAAGTATAGACATACTCTTGCCAGTCAAAAGAAGTTTTTGGAATAGCTTTCTTAGGTGTGTTCAAACTCTGCTTTTCTAATATGTTAGGAACTGGCTTTTTTGGTGCATTTTCTCCTGCATTAATCAATGGAAGCCACTCTGTATTGCCGTAATCAGCAGCATCAAATGTTTCCGAAAAGGAGCGTTTTCCCCCTACTCCACGATGAAGGGGAGAAGGGAGAAGTCGTGGCCGACCCCGTCGCCTATACATTATAAAAGCAGATCTGCTCCACGACTAAAAGGAATATCATTACAGCCACCATAGCTTGGCTATGAACATAATCCGATCACAGTGTAGAGCAACGCGGTGTTACCGAAAATAAAACAAGCACTTCTTCTACAAAAGCATTGCACAGGATTAATGAAATAATTACACAATTCTGGGGTTTTGTATTTGATAAAAAGAAAGATTGCAGCTTAAAGCCAGTCCTTTGCGATCCTACGTCCATGCAAAAACTTCACCTTTTGAATGGTAACAAAAGCGGCAAAGATTACATGTTGTATTGCACTGCCATTCCCAGCATACATATTTGTAAATTATACATTAGATGAGCGATTTTACATAGAGATTGTATTATTTTGTTGCATTTCCCAGCTAATTGTCGGCTTTGATCATTTTTGTCGATTTACTTCTCGATGCCTATTGAAGCAGGGGAAGAAAAATAACGTTTGGGAGGATAAGTAGCTTATTCAAATTTGTTTCAGGTTTTTTTAGAGTACAATTATCTTAATTTCAATACCATCACTCTTGCTTATGTGTAAACGATTGAAAAACATCTGAATAAGAATCCCATTCGGAAACCGTTAATTCCTGCTTCATTACCTTTGATGAGGTGAAAGCAAATTTTTGTTTGACAATGCACTCACGAAGGGAATCAATTTGTTGAATTGACTGTTTTCTACTTTACAATAGCACTCAATTTTTGATACGGAATTATTGGTAATCGTCATGTCACTGAGGAATAAAATGAACCCCCGCAGTTGGCATTTTGTCAATTTCATACTTTTCAAGAGGATGGTAGTGCAAAATGAAGTGTGGATGCTTCTAATTAAACCAGTCAACCAAATAAGAAATATTTAACTTGATAGTTTCATTGAAGGTGGAAGGAAATTGCATTGCATTCCTTCTAAGATTTGCGAAGGAATATCATAAATCAATGCATTTACACCAGCTTAAAAGCATTCCAATCATTGTAAATCGTTTTTTTCAGCGTCTCTACACAGTTTAATTTTTGTAAATACCTTAATGCTCTGATAAGGATTTGTAGCAGCGCTGATGCAGCAAAATATTTTGCCGTATTTGTTCTGTATTTCAAGTGTTGTTGCGTAAAATAAATAAAGCCGATAAATATTCTACTGAAAAAGCGGGAGCCAAATGTTAATACGAATTATTTTGGGCATTAATACATTAAATTTTGTAAAATCAGAACAGCATTGTACTCATAACATAAAATGAACAAAAATGACTTTCAACCTGTGATTTTCGTCCATGTATCTATTATGTGCGCTAAACGAAGTTATTCAGATGACGATTGGGTGCACGAAACTTCAAGCGATTCGGTAGTGGCCGCTACAAGGGTTCCTTGCCAACAGAGAAGCAAATAGCCATGGATGTACGGAGAGTCAAGTTTAACTTGGGGCAACGGCAATTTCCCCTACATAACTATTCTTTTGTATGCTCGTGAGGCAAGTTGCACGAGCTTATTTGACCACGTACTGTCTTCTCTTATAAAAGTTTATCATCACAAACAAATTCTCTTCTGTTGTGTTCCTTAATTTCTCCTGCAAAGTAGCTGAGGATATTGCAACTTGATCTAGCGAGATACCCCCTCTCACCCGTACTACCGACGCTTTTTAATTTTAAAACCTTTCAACTTTCTATCTACCAATTTAACCTTTAAAATTTCAGGAAACAACCAAAATGTCGGCTATGCTGGATAAGTCATTGGGTGTGTGCAAATGTAGCCGCCTTTATTTTTTTCTGTTATTTCATTGTTATCTTGGTGATGATTCTTATTGATCTTTTGAAATTAAAATTTATGAAATGTGTGTTTCATTCAACCTTCTTGAAGTTATATAGGTAATCGAAATTCCACTGCATACATCAAGCGCCTATTTTTAACTTTTGCTTTTTCCTAAAGCTTCCATTCCACTAGAAGAGGCTTTTTATCTTCTTATTGAGCCTGCATTTCTAGCTTTACAAAAATATAGTGATACGTTTACACTGCAGATGACATTGTAAAGGAAAGCAGAGAACAGCGAGGTAAAGGGCAATCTGATAACCGTAAAGGGCAGAAAGAATTTTCAGGGAGGCCAAGACAATCCCAGCGAGGATCTTTCCGCCGAAGAAATGGAATCCTTGCTCGGGTAACCGCCAGGAATTCAAATGCATAAGTTTTAGGACATACGATCCTTTTGCAAAAATATTTGCATATTCTACTATTTTTCCTCGTTTTAAAAACATGGATTACAATTTAATGGCTGCATGGATTTTAATGGAATTCTTAGTTTATGGTGGTCTTACCTTTTTATTGTTTTGGTACTGAACGGATTAGTTTATGTGATGGATCTTTATTCTGTTGTATTCTAAATTTAAGCGAGACACTGCAGATAGAAGGGGTGGTATGACTGGCATTGCAAACCGAACCATAACTAAGAACGATGGAAAATTTAGGCGATTCAACAATTTCAACAATGTACGCCAATTCCGCCGACGTGCTCCACAGGTTTGCTACTTCCGTTTATTCTGTATAGAAAAGATTGCACGTTTTGAATAATTCCTATGGTTTTTTTTCTATATATCCTAAGAATTTGTTAGATTTTAAAAGGACTAGGATGAGATATTTCGTTTTTCTGTGATTAGTTTTTCTGCTCTTCTTTTTAAGAAACATCTCAGTTGTTTGAGATGTGCTACTTTTACTCTAATCTGAAGTTTGTGTTTATACAATTTTTTTTGATTTTCCTAACCCAATTCATTCACAGTATTACTGTATATCATTTCTTCTTGCAGTGTTCGATTTCATGCGTTATTTGTGTTTTGTAACGTTAGGTATAGCAAATAATCGTACCTCCCATGAAAAACGAGAGCTGCTCCGTTTCTCAGTCATTTCCTGTACATCAATTTAGAGGACATTATATGGTATTCAACCTATTGCTTATGACTGTCTTACCTGTATAGACTGGCAGAGATATTACGATAATGCAAAAGTCAAGAAATCGGTCGCAAAATATTGTGAAGGTGTCAGATCTGGATTACTCTATTATGGAGGAAGATTTGATGGTAGGCTCTCTTCCCTCCATATGCAGTATAATTTTCCATGTATTTTGCTATTGGTGATGATGTGGGTTTGGAAAAATATTTCTTCTCTCTAATTTATTATGCATCGTGTGTAATTCAATAGAATAGGCTATTTAAACCCATTGTTCTCTGCGAAAAAAGTGTTTTTCGTAATTATTTTGATTGAATATAGTAGTGAAATACGTATGCAACATTTTTCAATCATTTGTAATAATTCGGTGAGATAAGTGCAATAATACTAGCGCAAGAGCGAGTTTTCATATTTTTTTGTATGCGATTGTGTTGAATTCATTTATTGTAAGCCGCGTGTGATATTGAATTTGTTTATGGGTGATCTTAGGAATTATTCAGCTCTGTTGGAGATGTTTTGAAGGTCTGGATTGATTATGATCGAACCGATCGCTCGGAGGTATATTCTTCGTTTAGTTTTTTGGTTTTCAACAGAGCTCTTGTAATGGCTGGGGATGAACATGTTTTATATTACTGTTTTAAATTGTGAGATTACCGAAATGTTCAAAGTAATACGTTTAAATTGCTACTTTTCCTTTCACAGGGTACAGGCGGATGTATTTTCCGTAATGCCCACGATGCACAACGAGCTATTGAGATGTATAATGGTAAGGCTCCTTTCTTTTAAGTTTGAATGAAACTACTGTGCGTGTTAATTACGGATGCTAAAATGTAGCTACAAAAGAAGATAAAATATGCATCTAACTGAATATTTCGATTTTTCTGCTTTAGAATTATCCTGCGTTACAAATGCATATCAGAGGAAAGTTTGCGCATTACTATAGTTACTCGACATGGTGTTTTCAGTAAATTGTTTTCCAAAAAATGTTACTACATACTCTATGCAGGTTGTCGTATTGAAGGTATGCCTATACATTTAAATTTGTTACAAAATAATACGGACCCCCGAGGCCCGGAAAAATGTCCTTGGTGAAGAATGGATTCACTGTTTTTGTTGGATATGTCATTGAATACAACTCATCCCATTTTCTTCTTGTATAACTAATACTTTATAACTACAATTATTAAATTCGTGAAATTTTACTTTGAAGCAACAGTACTACCTACCCGTTGATAGTTTTTCTACGGACTTCATGCCTCGCATACATTCCTGCGCATTTCTCGAGACTTGTCAATTTCTTCTAATTTATTGGTGCTTTACGCCATCTCATTTTTCCCGGCGCATTTGTGAATTCATTCGATTCCCCAAACGGTCATTTCATTGCAAATATTCCGAAATACAATCACACCAAATAGATATAATGCTGGTATACTTTCCTCTGTAAAGTGCTGCAACTTTTGATGAACCGGCTAATTTTATTGCATAAGCAATTGAAATGAACATCGCTGTATGAATTTTTGCTAAGGGAAGCGTATCGCAGAGAATTGAAAACGAAGTTCTAGTCAATGGTCGTAATTCGAGCATTTCCACATGGAAAAGTATGTTTTGAGCGTATTCTTCCATGCAATATTAGCTGCTGCTATAGCTGTACGCAACATGGCTTGTTAGCATAACGCGAGTAGGAATAATTATATTCCATAGGGAGAGCGGTTAGGATCGAGGGGAACTAACTGTTCAGAAGGAAAAGCAACTGTTTCCCTTCAGGAATTTTTTTGTCGTCCATGCTCCGCGCATTCGATTTCATTGTTTCTGTAAAAAAACAGTTTTGCATACGCTCAACAGGCTTTTTATTCGAGGTGCTTCATGCAGATGTTTTCTTCATTTGACTTAGTGGGCGTGAATCACTTTCGAGAATGAAACTGTTTTATGCATGAAAAGCAATCACGTACACAACAGAAAGAGTAAGAGGCTTATTTGTAACGAATGTTGGCTCGAAACAAAAGTGAATTTTGCACGTTCTCAAAATAAAACTAGTGGATCCTCATCCACTATGCTAGCAGCACCGTGTCTGATTTTATCAATTTGTAGTTCAATAAGATGCCTCTTCAAAATGTTATATCTATGCATTCTATTTCGATAGAAACAAGATTGCAAAAGTAACACTTTCATTATTATCCTATCTCTTTATATGACTTTCATTATTAGCCCTTTCGCTTATATTTAACACGTTGCTTATAGCGCTGTAGCTCCGCAGCTTCAAAAAGTGGCTTTTGCACATACTCTACGCCCGCCGCGATATAGTTGTCTGTGAACAGATTTAGAGGGGGAAAACATCTCTGAACATCAATTTTCACTGGATAGCCAAATCATCTTGTAAAGGAACAGTACACTTCTTTTTAGAGAGACCCTTGATATAGAGAGTAAACGCGAGGTGTATTACGATTTTTTTCTTTGATAATTCAGCATGATTATCCATATGTTTGCACAGTTTGGCACTATAAATATTCCTATTCTCGTCCTCAGTGAGTTTTTGTGCTTCGACTTTAATAAGCTATCCCCTACTGCCTCTGCATTTATATGTACATCAGTGTTTCTCTTCTTACATTCATATCTGAATATCTCTGGGTTTATTTTTTTGAAAATAGGAGAGGCTTTTTCTTGTAATACTATTTCATTGCCCTTCGATAGCACAGCTTCTTGATAAAGAGTAATAGAATGACAAGCCAAATCAGTCCATTACTCTGCCCCCTTTATCGCGAGGTTGCGCGAGCCTGCATAAAAACATTTGGGGCAGATGTTGAAGCAAGCTATCGTGTACGGCAGGAAATAAAGCAGCTGGTCAGAGAGAATCCTCAAAACATCAGTGTAGAGATACTTCAGCAGCAACTTGTAGACGCGAAGGAATTTATTACGTAAGTGCAGATTATTTGACTTGCTTGCACTATATGCCTCATTGTACAACTGAATAACTCAATACAATTATGCCTGCTTTCTATGTGTTTCTTGCAGCTTTAATATTGTACAGGCGCAAATGAATTCTTCCACTGGGAACTATCGTGTTAAGATAACGGATGATCACGTTAAAAAAGGAAACGTTATTGATTTACGTACATATGATCCGGAGAAAGATAACAATCTCCCATGGATGAGAGACAAATAGCGCACGCACCTATATTGGCATTTCCTTCTCATGCGAGAAGAAAACATGTACCGAGATATTTTAGTAAGATACATCATTTACATTTGATCATTTTTCATGATAGGGAGATCATTGGTTTTCAAGCTGAAAGCATGTGACCACATAGTGCTTGCTGCCTGCTCCGTGATGCCACTCCCTACATTCATCATATTACGGTATATGGAACGAGGGAAAATACAAATTTTCTGCTTGCAGAAAAAATTGACATTTTTCAAACTGTTAACTATTAGATCTCCGTCTTGGCACCCTATTCCATTTTTATTTTCAATTCTATAATGGAATTCTTTCAAATTGAAGGTGGTGATAGAATAGAAATGAACCTGTAACTTCAGCAATTTCCATTGGGTGCTGATGTAATTTTAGGAGCACTTTAATAGCCAGGTTACATTGTAATTAAAACTAATCCATTGCAAGCACTCTCGGTAGAAAAGTGGTTTTAGAGGTTTGTTACAGCTGGCCTATGAAGAGCTGTATTCAATCATTTCGAAAAAATGCTAAATGATGTATACTCCAGCTAAGGCTCAAACATGAATGTTTTCGTTTATTGCATTATTACACGACTTACAAAGTGTCTAATGATATAGATTTAGATTAGAGAGTCTAGAAATGACACAAATGGGGTCGTTGAAATAAATTTTCTTCCTTCAGTTATATTTGATCAAGGCAAGACTTTTACCGAAATCGAATTTCCTGCAATTCTATCTAAATTTTGATGCTATTTCCGTTAAATTCTTAGTGTATGCGGTAAATCTATTGCTTTAATTCCAAAACATTTTTTACACCTGCAGAACATTATACAAGGTAAAACAGAAAAAATGTGGGACGAAAAATGAAGATGACCACAACAAGGGCATAAAGTTCTTTGCAAGATTAAGATTGATTACTTTAACAGATCCTGCAGACATCCTATGCAAAGTACAGAGAAAGTGAATTTCAACTGAGTAAAAAGTTAGTACAAGAATATCCTGTGAATTTTCTCACGTTTTGAACAATGGAGCGCCGCCAAATATGTCAGTTTTGCAGTATCTGTAGGCATAAAAAACACACAAAGCATCTAAAGCATGCATTTGGTAACTCCAATCAAAACAGAAAACACATTGCAAAGACCCCATAGAATTTACTATCTTTTAACATAATTTACATTTACTTTAAATCAAGAGATGCATCCTAAAATTATCTCGGAAAGTAATTTTAATTCAATGCATACGGATTCTTGAAATTAATAAGGAATTCCGTCTGTATTCTCAAAGTAAAATGGCCATGATGACTGATAACCTTTAAGCTTTGTTTTAATTGAGAATTACACCTATTTTCAGGATATTTTAAATGCATTCTTTTATAGCGAGTTTAGGATACAGTTATAGGTTTACAAGGATGAAAAAAAATAAAAAACATTTTCTACGGGTCAAACCTTTTCTATCTAAATCGGATTTTCTTGAAAAACTTTTTCCAAAGTTTCGACTTCGAGTATACTTAGGCGGTCTCTCTGAAAAAAGTATTAAAAAGAAGATAAATTAGCACAATAAAAAAATGAAAAAGATTACTCACACAAACCTACAGAAACCAAAAAAATAAGCTTCAACTTCAAATGAACAGTTCAAGAACGAATATATTTTTTTATTAAAAATAAACAAGGGTTTAGTTTTTCTTAATTTTGTGGACGCCATCAAACAAATTTCGTAAACCATAGCGATAGGCATAGATAAAAACGTTACCTAATTTGCTATAATTTAAAATCACTGCCTCTAAAGAAGAATTGAATCGCTCGGCTCTGCGCACAACATTCCGAAAGCTGTCAAATTCTTCGGCATGCTTATATGATTCAAGAAAAAGAGACTCAAACTCTTCTTGGACTTCTTCGGTATCAATAGCATTCATACAATCTAGCACTGCAATAGGGATAAAAAGAAATAAAAATAGCATATGAAATAGTATATACACTCCCATTATCTGCACTTCAATTCATTTTACTCTCAGTTTGTTCTAACCCTGTGGTAAATCCTTTGAATGTCCTTTTATGTATTTTCAATCACAAGCAAGAAATTGTAGATACATTGTAAATAAGTAAGAAGCATAGGTGCCGTCTAAGATAAAGTATTCCAGTAATTATAGTCAAAAGAATAAGCAAATTTCACGTACAAATTTGGGCATCTGTTTCGCCAGTAAACGGATTTGGTGGTAACTTATATATAGGAGCCGCTACTTGATGATACAACTCCGGTTTGATGGCAATATCAAAATTATTTAGTCCCATGCAGAGACCTGTCATATCACTGAGAAATTTTCCACTGCAAGGAATATGGAACCAAGTATAATATACATTAAAAATAGTAAGGGATAAAAAGGGGGGTTAGAAACAAGTTTCTACGTGGAAATATAACGGGAAGAAGAATATGTCTCAAAAGAAAATAAATGTATCAAATGCGTCCTATCTCACACACTATGCTACGCAATAGTAGCAAAAGCATTCCCATCACGCCAGAAACGAAGAAGACGTGCAATTTACATTTTTACTTTTTAATTTTCAAGTAAGACAAGCACAATCAAACACTGAAAAGACCAAAATATCCAATTAGTGATATTCTTGCCTTTTCAACGTGTTGTTTTTATACTATGATCAAAACTTTTGCAAACTGCGTGCGACATACTAGGGCAAGGCACTTTTTAATTCAAAATCTTCGTTTAGAGGCGCATTGCACATTTCATTGAAATCAGCAGCGCAATGCCCAACGTCATTCACGTAGGATTTCTGAGCCTCTTCTGAAGAATTATCCTGCAGTAGCAAATATTAACAGCAAAGATTACAGTATGCGCAGAATGCTAAAAAATTTTACAGCGCAACAGCAAAGATATTGCATTGGAGAGAGATGCATAACTACATTTAATAAATCAAAAACTTATCGGCAGTATTTACTGCATAGCATATATGCATCTTAAGTCAAGCATTTCTTAAAAATGAACATCAGCTCCCTTCCTTAGCAAATGTGAGTGTAATGCGACATGCTTTTATTGCATCTTCAATGCACAGGCACATATGGCTCAGCTGTGCGCTGATTCAGCAAACTGTTTTGGGTGTACGACTGCGGAAAACTGCTGAATCAAGACATGTGAAGAGGTTTTTGAACTTACCATGTTTAATAATGCAATCAAACAATAGAAAGGAGGCGATAGAAGAATGCAACTGTAACATCTCCACAGTAGAAATATTGCTGCCGCCCAGTTGGAGTCCTGTTGATCTAAATGTTTCTACATTGCGCTTTTCATATTTAAAAGAATCGCAGAGACTTGCTTATGCAACAAATAGCAACATCAGTATGTGCTATATTTGGTGATACATTGCGGCGTAAGTCTCTCAAATGGTTTGCCTCGTATGAGCGCCCAGACGAGCTGCTCGTTTTGACTACTTTTGCCCGAACAGTGCATTGCCGTACAAGAATTGGTTGAACTTTTTACATCACCAAAACATGGCAGCAATTGGAACCAAATATGCCAATTATAAATTGGAAAAATTGTTAAAAATTAGCAAACTATATTTTCTAAAATCATATTATCCGATGACATAACTCCATCGATAAAAATATGCCCTTTGATTTCCATTTTTGAAAACTGTGAAGCAGGTTAAGGCAAAAAAGAAGGGTAAAAAGATTAAATCAATTGCGGCAAACTATGAATAAGTGAATGGCTTCATTTATATTACGATTGTTTGATCTACATCGCTGATCTGTAGTATCATATAATCCCGTCACTTCGTCAGCAAACGAGAAACAAGTAACATGCAAGGTGAACACATCTCATATTTCTCTATTACTAAAATGCTTTCAAGTGGCGATAAACATTATCAGCGCTACAAGATGATTTGTGGAAATAAATTTTTACGAGGCGAACTTGTTTTGTTTAGAACAACTTTTTGCTACACCTTAAAGACAAAGCAGGCTATTATAAATTAGTTTTTCTTAATTGGCGAATCAACTTAAGATGGGAAGCATAGAAAAGAACACAATCATAAATCGAAGTAACATGGTGATGGTTTCTAAGAAATCAAATCAGCAGGTTATTTTTGGTAGAATCGGCTCTTCCTTGTTCATTCTTGTTATACTAATCACTACGAAATGAATCTAATTTCTCTCACATTTCACTATAAAACCATCATGTATCCCTATACTTTGAACAAGACGGCTTTACACATTCAAGAAACAGCAGTCTCCAAAACGCTATCTATGTTCAGAAAATAGAGTAGCAGCCGGCTTTTTTCATTCACTGATTTCTTTACAACATTGCTGCTTTGCTGTAATAAATGATATCCAGAAGGATGCAAGCTTTTCAAATGACGACAATAAAATTAGTTGCACAATACATTTTTTTAATACTACAACTAGGAACTAATGCAGCAGCACGGAAATTGCATCGTTTTTGTAAAACATAAGCTGCAAGTATTTTTTTCATTTCATTTTTGTGAACATTTTATTTTGTATCTTGTAATTGCAAAGCACAAAAAGGATAATCTCGAGGGTTTCTGCTGATTCAAAAATGGTAAAAGAGATGTAAGAATGCTATGCTTTTACGAATTTGATGCGACTTCCTCTTTCTAAACAATGCAAAGAAAAAGAAAATAAATGCAATAGTATCTCTTTGCAAAGAAGCTAAAAAACTATACCCAGAGAATTATTGAATGCCTAATACTGATATGCCTATAAAACTTTTCCTATTTGGTTTATCCTCAAAATGCAAGCCAAGCAAGCTGATACACGAAGATTTTATGTTGCGAATTCTAGTGTTATCACTACTTGCTCTTTGTTTCATAAAGATACAACTAGTAAGTTAGCTGTTTTATGAAATGAAATTTCACATGCAAATCACTCACTAAAGGCACGCCACCGCCGACGTGAGCTACAACACTCTTGTAAACGCTATTGGCCCTATTTACACTCCCCATTTTCTTGAAACAAAGAAGCCGTCTAATGACATCATTTCGTTTTTTGAAACCTTTTCTGGATTTATCAATAAAAAATTTAAAAACTTCTAGATGTTGCGTTTCTTTTTGAACGTTTCAGAAATAGAAACCGAGTATTTGTTCGTAATGGAGATAAGGTAGCGAACTATACTATTTTATAGCGGATGATGAGGAAGCTACTAGTAAAGACGAAATTTCTCTTGGAAAACATATTTTAGTTGTTTTTATATCTACCAATGTATTCCAGTAAATGAAAGGAATAGTTCCGGTGGGTGCTTACGGTGGAGCAATTCAAAAGAGTAGCGCTATAAGGCAAGCAGAGTGTAAATGAATAGCAAAATGCGTGTGGTAAATGAAGGGTGTAACATTTTTTTCCAAAGTGTTTCGATAATCCTCTTCAAATATGTATTTTATGAGACATTGCTTTATGGGACGCATCATCACCCTATGATTTGTTGATGAGAACAAAGAAGATAATCCCACCCTCTATAAGGGGATAGAAACGAACGCATGCATGCTATTCTCTCAGGTGAAAGAAAAAGAGTTTCAAGTTAAAACTAAGAACACTAAAATACAACTATTCTCTCCACTGCTTCTCCTGCCGTTTTTAAGGGCATAAAAAAGGAAAAATTAGCAGAACATCACTCAACAGCAAACAAAAGAGAAATGAAATGCAAAATAATAAAACATCCTTCTAGCCACGCCTCCGTGATAAACGCCATGCATTCGGTTCTTCATAACGATTATATAAAGGTTCAATCCGCTCTCTTTGTTTCCTTCGAGATAATCGAGTATCCTCCGCCTAAGAAAAACAAGAATAGATAATCCTTCATAGCTAGAGAATCTCCTTTTTGTAGTTTTTGGAGAGGCAATGCAGGCAGCATAGACAGGATAAAAATTTCTCAGTATGAACTGTGTTTATAATGAAAAAGAAAGACAATCTACGCATAGTAAGTAGAAATTTGAAATTTATTTATAAATTCCATATACATTACTTTCTAAACGCAAAAGAGAGTTTATAAAATCCACAGATATTTCCCGCTTAGAGTGAGAGGTTAGAGTGAGGCGTAGCCCTACAGTTGACGCATCTACCTGTCTCCATTAGAGACTACTCTCGAGGAAGAATTCTTCAAAATTTCTCCAACAAAAAATAGAATTTCAATTCTTTTTTGTAATAAAAGCAAAATCAAATATCAAAATACCATGTTGAAAAAAAAAATTCATAAAAATAACCTCTCCCCTCCTCTCAAGCATTAAAAAGGAAAATATATCTCCAAGTTTCAAAACAGAGAGTATTCCTTTGAATCCAAACGTTGATAAAAATAAACTTGGTAACATTTTTCTCCTACATCTTCACAGTAAAATGGAATGGCTTGGAAAACGGATAGAGTTCTCTTCTTCCTCTCCCTCCTCTCCTCTGTGTTTTTCTCATAGCCATAGGCTTCTCTTTTGATGTAGAATTTATTCAATCCAGTGTTAGAGATGAATTAAAACCTCATAAACTATGAAAATCAAAATAATACTATAAACACATACTTTTTTAAACAAATTGGGAGCAACTTGAAATAACCATTGTGGCTCAATAGTGGTGCAATCACGTAGATATTCTTTTGTAGTCATCACCAACTCATGATACACAATCCATTCTGGATTTCTATAAACGTAGATAAATGAGAAGGTTAAATTCATGCAAGAAGGGTGAGAAACGTCGATGAGGGAAGCAGAGAGAGAATTATGGAAAATAGAGAGAAGAATGAACGAGAATATACTATTGGATTCTTGAAAATATGAAGAAAAAAAGAATAGAAAACAATGAAACACCATCATTAAGAGTACAAAATGGTAAACTCTGTCCATTTTGGAGAGGTGAAGACTGTCAAACTAAAAATATAATTTTCATCCATCTTAGAGTGTTTTCGAGTTTATAAACTCTTTTAAAAAGGAATTCTCATTTTCTTGTAAATTCTAGTTCATTCTTCATCTTTATTGTTTTAAAAATGAAACCCATTTTATGGCTCTCCTTTCCATTCTAATTTCCATATGATGAAGAAATTAAGAGTTTGTTATCGCATTCTCGTATTCTTCCTTGTATCTTTCTTCCCTTTCCTTTTCATGTTGATTCTCTATCCCTTTTATATATTTTTCATGGAATCCTTGCTTTCAGTGACTTTCTTCATCCAAATATTTCCCAAATACAAGCTTTAACATGAAATGTGTATTTTTTTTAATATAGTTTTGTTTCATTATTTAAATACCATCATCCTTCTCTCGTATTAGAGTCTAAAAGAGGAAGATTCATCAAACACATCAATGAAATCGTTTTTAACATATATCAATGTATTTCTCTCTAAAATGAAATATTTCTATTCCATTCTTCATCTTTCTCACAAATTCAGTTTCTCCTATTTTCATTTTTTCATAATTTCTCTTCCTACCTTACCTCCTATGTATTTTCTACCTCCTAATTCTCTTCCCATGTCATCTCATCTCCCTCATCATCTCATCTCATCATCTCTCTCTCTCATCATCTCTCTCTCTCTCTCTCTCCTCTCATCTCTCTTCCTCCCTCCTCTCATCTCTCTTCCTCCCTCCTCTCATCTCCTCTCTCCTCCTCTCATATCATCTCATCTCATCTCTCTCTCTCTCTCTCCCTCCTCTCATCTCTCTCTCTCTCATCTCTCTCTCTCATCTCATATCATCTCTCTCCCTCTCATCATCTCTTTCTCCCTCCCTCCCTCTTCTCACCGATTATAGAGAGCACTGGAGGGATGCATATATACTTGTTGATGATCAATGATTGAACGATAACCTTCTTGAGGATCTTTTTTGCAAGCATTTTTGAAGAATCCAGAACAAATAGCTTTACGTATCTTCACATAATCTTTTCCAGCAGAAATTATATCTAATTTATAACGATCCATAATAGTAATCAATTGTTTTCGTACATCTTGAGCACGACGAAGTGCACGACTCTGTAGAAATAAGAACAAATATTACTCAAAGAGAAGAAAATTAATTTTTTTATATATTTTAAAAAATAAAAGTTATAAAATATAAAAGAAAAATAGTAAATATGTATGAAATTTATATATAAAAAAATAAAATAAATATTTCTTTAATAAAATTACAACAAGAAATATATTTTTATTCCTCCATTTTATATTTTTTTTTTATAAAAACATCCAAAAATAGATAAAAAAAACACCTGGACAAAATTTTCATAACACCAAGGATTAGAGAAGCGATTTAATTGCCATGCTTTATATACTTCAAGATAGGTTATATGATCTCCTTCAGGTTGATGAAATTTGGATTTCTTTTGATCTGCTACAGCTTGTTTATCCTTTTTATAAATTTAACAAAAATAAAATAAAATAATAATAAAAAATCCAAACACACACTGCACATTTTAATTTTTTGTTTTAATAAATAAAATAAAATTCCCTCGCATTCTACTTTACTTTTTCTTGACAATTATATTTTTGTATTTCTCTAAATTTCTTTCTCCTTCTTTTTCAACATCTATTTATTTCTTTATATATTTTTCTTAATTTTATAAAAAAAATCATACTCGAGGTCTATAAAAAACATTTTGAACAGAAAGCATTGAAACGATGGTAATAATCTCATCAGAACATCCCAAATCGACTGAAGTTAATAACATCTGGAAAAAAAATATATAAAAATACATTAAAACTCTTTTATATAAAAAAATAAATCTCCAAAAACAGCTAAATTATTATAATAAAAAAAAAATTTAATGTACGTACACATCGCATTTTCAAAATCCTTTATATTTTTTTTCTCTCTTGTGGATAAAAATTATATTTCAAATTTTTTTTTAGAACAAAGATATTTTCTACTCTATTTCAATATATTTATATATATTTTTTTTTATAAAAGTTTTAAGAGTTGGATATATTTTTTTTTTCTTTCCTCGTTGTATCTGTCAAAAGGTTCTCTTTCCTTTTCTTATCTTCTATCATTCTTTCTCATCCTCTTCGTCTCTCTTTTCTTCTCATAGAATCACAGTGTGTATAGGATGGATATAAAATAAAAATATAAATTATATTTACATATAAAATAGTATTTTATTGAGAATTTTCTCTTCTTTTATTTACTTTTGATAATGTAGGCTCCATTGGAAATTCTGCCATCTTCCTTCCAAGTCGAGTTAAAAGACCTTCATCATCTAAAGCAGCTAATTCATAGAGACTTTCTAAAGCATTGATGAGGGTCTGAATAGAAATAAATAAAAGAAAAAAAAATAGATAAATAAAAAAAATAAATAAAAAAATAAATAAAAAAATAAATAAAAAAATAAATAAAAAAATAGATAAAAAAAAAATTCTCAATTTATATATAAAAGAAAAAAAAAAAAACTTAAAATTATTTAAGCACCGAAAAACAAGTAGATATATTCATACAAAAAAAAATTAAATAAATAAAACATCTAATTTTTAATAGATAAAGATGTGTATGGCATAGAAATCAAAGAGTCTATTAACATTATCTTGAATGAGAATCAATGTAAAGAAACAATAGGAAACAGAGACATTCTCTCTTTGAAGAATTCCTTCTCTAAAAAATTCTTCCATCACCTAATAAAAATATATCCTTTTCTTTAATTCCAAAATTATCAATCAAAATTTCAAACAACACCTCCCTATATTCCATTTCTAAGAATGCCTCCCTCCTCCTTCTTCTTCCTTTATTTTCCACATACTTGAACAGGAGGTTGATCCATGAAATCAAAATTTAATAAATCATTCACTCCCATAGCCTTTAACAGTAATACAGTATTACTAAGATTTGTACGTTGAATTTCAGGAACAGCTGTGGAAAGCATCTCTAATCGATAAGCTTGCTCAGTATATAAACGATAACATTTTCCAGGACCTATTAAAATATAAATTAAATTTATATTCAAATTTATATTTTATACTTCTAGAAGGAGGAAACACTCATAAAAAGATGAATTTTTCTTCTTCATTTTTTTTGAAAATTCATTACTTTAATATTTTGGATTTATTTCTCATAATTTTTACTCTTATTTCTCACAACTTTTTCTCTTATTTCTCATAGCTATATATATATATATTTCTCTTTAAATTTTTTTTTATACTTTTCATATTTCTTAAAATATTTCTCTGGTCATTCTTATGGAAGTTTCATAAACTTCTCTCAAATATTTCTCTCTCATCTATTAATTTTCTCACAAAAATTTTATCTCATCTTATTTCTCATCTTATCTTATCTTATCTTATCTTATCTCATATCATTTCTCTCTCATCTCATCTTATTTCATATCATTTCTCTCTCATCTCATCTCATATCATTTCTCTCTCATCTCATCTCATATCATTTCTCTCTCTTGCCTGTACGGCCAGCACGTCCTGCCCTCTGTCGAGCGTTGGCTTGTGAGATGGGAGCCACCACAAGAGAATCCATACTTGTTTTTGGATTATACATTTTAAGTTTAGCAAAACCAGGATCAATTACAAAAAAAATTCCTATTTACACAGAAAATAAAATAAAAACTCCATGAAATAGTTGGACTACAAAAGAAGAAGAAAATTGAAAATAAAAAGATGTAAAAACGAGAAATTAAGAAACTGTGTAGAAAAAGAAATGATAAAAAACTACAAAAAGGGAGACTCATGACAAAAAATGAGGAAATTGTATAGAAAACGAAGATAAACGTAAAACAGAGAATTGTTTATAATTAGAATATTCAAAGAAATTCACAAGCTCTATCCTCTTCCCAAGCTCTGAACGTCTACATTTTAAAGAATTTGTATACAAGACTATGAGAGAGGTTTCATATCCCATCTTATCTCCATCACATCGCATTCTCTAACCTTATCTTCTTCTCATTTTATATTTTTCTCACTCCTCTCCCCCCTCAGCATATCTCTCCTCACTCTCTCATCATATCTCTCCTCACCCTCTCATCATATCTCTCCTCACCCCCTCAGCATATTCTTCCCCCCCCCTCTCATCATATCTCTCCCCCCCCTCTCATCATATCTCTCCTCACCCCCTCAGCATATCTCTCCTCCCCCCCCCCTCCCCCTCAGCATATCTCTCCTCCCCCCCCTCTAAATTTTCAATGAACATACCATCAATAGTTAAACTGGCTTCGGCTATATTTGTGGCCACCACACATTTTCTACAGCCAGCTGGTGCAGGATCAAAAATCATCGTCTGCATTTCACTTGGTAAGGCAGAATATACCGGCAGAATAATAAGAGGAGGAGGCGTCATATTCTCCAATTTTTGCATACGTTCATGTAATGTCTGACAGGCTGTATCAATTTCTTCTTGGCCAGTCAAAAATACTAAAATATCACCAGGAGGTTCACATAAATGAATTTGGAGAACCGTAATCAATGCAGCCTCTACATAATCATTTTCTGCTTCTTTTGTGTACAAAATCTGCAAAAAATGAGAAGAGGAAGAGGAAATAAAACAAGAAATTGATGAAATAAAACAAGAAATAGATGAAATGGATATAAAAGTAAAAAATAAAAGGTTAGAAGGCTTTATACTGTTTCATCTCATACTATTTCATTCCTTAATAAAATAAAATTTCCTTCAATATAGAGTCTTCTTCTTCTACTTTTTTTTCTTCATCTTTCTACCTCTACTGGAAATGTTCTGCCAGGAATTGTAAAAATATGAGAATTGAAGAAGTAAGAAGAAAATTTCTCAGCATCTAATGTAGCCGATGTTACAATTAACTTGAAATCTGGACGAGAACGTACACAATCCTAAAAATATAAAAATATGAAAGAAGAATGAAAAATGATGCCATGAAAAGGATATATAAAACTCTATAAAAGAGTACAATTTTCTCTTTTTAAAATTATTTGTTTCGTTTTTTTAAATACAAAATTTTCAATCCTCTCTTATAAACTCCTATCTCCTCTTTTACTTAAATAAATCTCACATTTATTCTAATTTCATCTCACATTCTCTTTATCTTTCATTTCATCTCACAAAAATTTCAAAAAAGAATTCTTTATACGATTCGTATCTGTCCATTCAACACAAATTCTTGCAGAATGGTCACCAATAAATCGAAGAAGAAAAATTTCAGAAGAAATAAATCAAATTTTAACTTTCCGCTCCTCCATTATTCAACAAAAAGTACGAATTTTTCATCTTTTTCATATCTTTAAAGTAGAAAAAATTAAAGATATGAAAAAGATGGATAAAACAGTCTCTTTGGAATCTTTAAAAAGGAGGAAAGAGCGTACATATCCAATGAAAAGAGAGAAATATTAAAAATCTAATTTTCCGAATTTTTTTTATTATAAACTCTAATCTTATTTCTTTTCGTCTATACCTTTATTAATCCAAACAAAACATCTGTTGAAATTGTACGTTCATGTGCTTCATCCAACTGTCAAAATAGATATATTTTGAATGAAATTTAGAAAAAAGAATTGAAGAGAGAAGAATAGGAAGATATATTTTTTTTTTAAATATCAAATAAAAAATAAAAAAATTAAATGCTACTAAAAAAAAAAAATAAAAATATATCATATTAAAAAAAAAAAAAAATTAAATGCTATTAAAAAAAAAAAAAAATCAAATAAAAATACATAAAATAAAAATATATCAAATTAAATGGAAAAAAAAATATAAACACCCCACACACAGTTTACTACTATAGAACAGATTACTAAAAGTAAGAAATATATCATCCTACCAAAATTTTAAATATATTATAAAAAATATAGAATGAAATATTCCTCATCTCACCATTATCATGGAATATCGTGAAAGTTTTGAATCCATTAAAGCTTCTCTTAACAGCATTCCATCTGTCATATACTTTATTAAAGTATCTTGACTAGTACAATCTTCAAAACGAATGGCATATCTATAAAGAAATATCAAAAATTGGATAGATGAAACAAAGAAATAGAAGCGTAGACGAACAATTTGATAAAAAAATAAAAAATTCATAAAAAAGTGATGGAAATGTAGATGAGATCCTATTATATATAAAAAAAAAATTTACACTTCTAAAAACCAAATTTTTTCTATATAAATACATATTCACGAAAAATATATAAATAAATTTTTTCAATACCATCTGGATCGTTCTTATTTAATACATCTATACATTTTGAACTTCCTGTTCTTTAGACATATCTCCCACGAAAAATTAAATAATCTTCATTTAAGATGTAAATACTTTAAAATTATTCTTTTACATCCAATTCCATATTTATACTTTGATTCCTCCTCGCCTATAAGTTTCTCCATCCCCTCATCTCTACTCTCATTGTCTTCTCCACCATCACCCCTCGTCTCTCCTCTACTCTTCCCCCCACCCCCTCGTCTCTCCCCTCCTCCTCCCCTCTTCCATCCT
>JADAQX010000789.1:0-24416 GCA_015476325.1 Cardiosporidium cionae
TATTGATGCCGAAGGTAAGATGACAACCGAGAAAGGTAGTTCAACCAAATTGCTCACCAAACCGCATGGGCATGGAGATGTACATACCCTTCTCTACCAACAGGGTGAATCTACATTTTAAGATTACCATTCATAACATAAAAGCACTTAAAAAGTCTAATGCATTCACTGACTAGTAGAGCTCAGGGCCAAGCTATTTCCAATTCCGTTGCCCTTGTAAAAATATTGCTCGGTAGGGTTGTAATTTGATGGATAGTATATTTTAGCAATGCTATTATAGGATTGGTTGAAAAATGGAAATCTGAAGGACGAAAATGGATATTGTTCTTTCAAGACACAAATTCCTTAGTATTTCGCTCTTTTCCTGCATTTTTGGGGACTTCTGTTCAGCAAAAATTAGTAATGAATTCTATTGCAATACCACGGTAAAAAAGAAGCGTTTTATGTTTACTTTTTATTGTATTGGGAAAGCGGTGTATTCTGCGTTTATTGGAGGATAATGAGAATAAATGCTGTCAAAATTCTTGGTGTGTTGTCTATTTTTGCTTTTACTTCTTCCTTCCTATATAGCAGAACATTTTAACTTCTTGGAATTAAAGAGAAATTGACATTTTCGTGCTTTTGTCATTGCCATCGTTTATATTTTTATCGTGTTTTGTCAAAACGCCTTTTTCAGATATCCGGAGGATGAAGTTGGTGCTATTTGCAAAATTGTTTTTCCAAATGCTTCATCGCTTACCATAAATGTGGAATATAACGTATTGGACTCTCTTATGAGCGGAATTGAGGGCATTAAATCCTATGTAGATAAAAATGGATACTCAAAGTTTCCTGGCAATGCAAATATTTTACTCTTCGATTTGGTACGATATGGCGATGTTTTGCAAGAATCTGGAGGATCTGTTCCAGAATTTGTAAATCCAAAATATACTGTAAGTAGTTTTTTTGTTGATTTGTGATCGTAAATCTCTGTTACAGTTATGTAATCATTTTTTGTTGATAATACACTGCGATACATTTTTTTCCAAGTATGCAGAGACCTTAGCAACACTCTTCCTTCTCTAAGATGTTTAGATTATTAGTATTTTCTTAGTATTGCTACTTTTAGAGCGGCTATATACTTTTTTGTTAAAATGTATTAAAGCAGACTGGATTCTACTGTTGGTTACATAGGCTTTATCCATCTCTCTAATAATATTTTCTGCTTTACATTTTGGATGTAGGATTCTACTCGAACTTCGTTTAAGACGCCAACGCGATTGGAGTGCATGATGCAAGAATTTCCAAAATTACTTCATCCACAAGATAATGTTAGGATTGTTTCTTCTATAATAGGCTCTGACTACCTCGTATTGCCTATCCTTCATTACTATTTATGTTAGGCGAGAAAATTGTTTTTTGTTTTTTTGCTTTTCCTACTATCAGGTTGGATGTACAGAGATTGAAAAAAGCATTTCTTTCTCTCCTTTGAAGAACAACTGTGAGGATGCTGCCAAAAAATCAAGTAAAGGCATCAATGCTGAAAGCGCGTTTACAGGTGATATTTTATTTTGTCTTTTTTGTTTCACAAAAGAAATATCTGTAATTGGGTGGTCCCAATATGGAGAGAGGCTGCCTAAAAGTTACTTTCTTGTCATAAAATTAGCAGCGATGATGTCCCCATGGATTCATTTTTTTATCATATATATGGTTTCATTATAATTTACAGGAGTTTTTTGTACGTAAATTTGTCGTCAAAGAGAGGAGAGTTATCTTTGCAAAACGTATTTTACGTTATCCATTTGGATTTCATTACATTTTTTGATACATTCTATTTTTTTCTGTTCCACCAGCGGAATCTGACGAATATGCTGCCGCTGCACAACTCTTGAAGTTTGTTAGTTCGAAAAATTGCCAATCCGTTGTAATTGGACAAGCTACACGTAAAACTTTTTCCAACGTTACCTATAAACTGGGTCCTCGCATTGTTTTGAAGCCATCCTGGGCTGTATCTGTACAACACATGCTAAAGCATATTCTACCAGGGAAAATTGATATATCTTCAAAGTAATAATGCTCATTTTGTTTTGATTTTGTTTGTACTTGGGACTAAAGCACTAATGGATATAATTTGTTTGATTGTTTTCTGTGGATTCTACATCACAGCTCGACATTAATTATCGAAGGGGATGTTGATATTGACGGCTTAGAATTGGATGGAACCCTGATCTTGAAAGCAGAGCCAGGTAAATGTTCATATTTTTTATTTTACTTGAAGGAATACTTATTTTTGTGATAAAACAAGAATGTGTTAGTTAGGGAAATCAACGCTATTATTACTCTAATCCTTTTTAAAGAAATAACCATAATTGTTTTTTTATTCACTCGGATACTAAATGTAAGGATGCTTCCTTTAAACTCTCTTGCTATTGTACGCATAGATTTAAATGTCCATCTCTGCATGTATTTTTCGTTTTTTACGCATCCTTTATTGCTCATATGGAGTTGTTTACTGAGATGAGGATGCATGAATTTTAATATCTGGTTTCTCGTGTGCATTTTTGTTTAATTTTTCTGGAGAATAGGATGCATTTTCTTGCAGTCCAATTTTCACGTAGAAAACAGTGTTCTGGGATTGCTAAGACTCTACGTATAGTTGATAGAAAATTTACCATGTTCTCTTTAAGCATTGTTTGTCTTATTTTCTTAAGTGGATTGCCATTTCAGAAAAATTATTATTTAAGCCTCTGATTATAGCTAGGGTGGTATAAATGCATGAAGAATGATGAATTGAAATTAGCCCAAAGGGTATCCACATTTCGTAAAATGTGGCAGTTGCAACAGGCCATGCTGTGTCATCCCTTTAGAATGTGTAGTTATGTTCATCTTATAAATAGAAAGAATTATAGTATTCTGTAAAACGATAAAATTTAAGTGGTCTGCCTGATTACGTAGATTTAAATATTTTGAGGAGTGGGCGCTGTTTTAATACGAATCTAGTCTATTAATTGAAATAGTTGAAATGGTGGATATAATTTTGGCCGTATGGCCGATACTCATCTATCTTTTACTGGATCCGTTGTGTGTATCAGTTAAAATCTTTCCATTTTTTTCCTTATCCCTAGAGAAAATGTTGTAATAAATTGTTTTTGCTTTTGTATGGCTTGCTATGTTACTTCAGTTAAAAGTTATAAGGCCTTAATGGAGAGAAATCTTTATTCGTTGTAAATTTTTTGTAGTACTTTTCTCGTATCCTATTTCTATTTGCTGAAAGTTGAGTTCATTTGTAAAATAATTTGTTTTATCTCGCTATTAACCTATGCTGCATTCTGCTTGTATGTGTTCAGGTGCCAAACTAATAGTAAAAAATCTTTGTGTGCGTAACAAAGGTTGGGAATTTGTTGAAACAAATTCAACCGAAGAACAACCTGCCTATCAATCTATTCGGGGCTATAAATTGAATAAAATCGAAACTTGTAGGGAGAGTGTGACGTCTGGTACCCGAATAATCGGGAAATAAGTAAAAAGTATTAGCGAAATTTTTAAAGATAAAGTAATTGTAGGTTAATTATTATATACAATGGTATTATTTTGTACATTACGTATTTCCACTGCATTTCCAGTCTTTTCCGCGTTTGCATTGCATGTTATGTGATGTGAACCCGTGGTTTGTTTTGTACATCTATGTCAAAGCCACAAATTTTAAAGTCATCAAGTGCAGATATTTCTTATTTCTTAGAGAGCTTTTTTTGAAATGTAATACTTTTGTTCTAGTAGGCAAGCTTTCTGGCAGTGCAAAAATTGCTGATTCATTAGCCCTTAAAAATTTGAGAATTTGTTGGAAATGTTTTTATTGGTGGAAACTGGTCATATTTTTGAAAATCAGAATAAAATAATTGATGCAAATGCTGATTTTAGATTTTGAATATTGTACACCAAATAGGCAAATAATTACAAAATTACGTAACATTCTTGCTTCTACCTTGAGGCTTTCATATTCTTTGCTGTCTATTCACGACAGCCTTTCTTCTTCACATTCGTATATCTATTCATCAACTTGAACTATCGGCGACTTGGAGTTGTCGAGTATGTTCCCGCTCCACAGTTTTGCGTACTCTTCTTGTATGTCTGTTGTAGCAGACAATGCTACTGGACATCAATATAAAAGAAGTTCAGCTTTCAGAGTATACTACCAATGTTTGTGAAAACGAATTTATTAGAGCCGCTACATTCAAATAGTGACGTATTCAAATATCATAGCTCATGTCATTTAGACAATATAACAGAAGCGAATAAAATTGCTGATTCGATAATCAAATGATAACCATAAAGAGGTAGAACAGACATTTAAACGATGAATAAAATTTAGGGCGCAATTTTACCAAGCCATTTTTTCATCTTGGCTAAATAAATTATAATATTAGGTGAGAATACTATCAAAGGATAGAATTCGTAGAGTGTGGAAAGCTTATATTTGTGCTCAAGCAGGCGTAATGGATATGATATTGTCGAACGTGCTAATAATTCTTAATTTAACTCACTAATCAAACAAGTGTGTTCTAAAGTTGATTGTGAAAGACTTGTCCTAGATTTTCTTAGAATGTATAAGATGTGTAATTCTGCTAGAAATTTGCTCTCAACCTAATGCTACAGTAATTTTCCGAGTGTTTGATTCCTCGATCTCAAAACAGGCTTGCGAATAGCCTATAGCCGAAGGAATGAATTGTACCCACAGAAATAAATGCAAGGTTTCTCACAAGTTTGTATGGTCATGCAAATTAAAAATTGGTTTAGTAATTTCCTTTAATTATGTATCGTCCCATTGTAAATCTGCATTTACTAGGTTGACAATGCAGCAATTTTTCAGAATGTTAAGCGAAATCTCTTCAGATATATTTTCATAGTTGGCGCGGTGCCCCTACTGATTTGCTCCAATAGTAAAGTAAGCTTCCGAGGGTTCGAGGCAACAAAATTTTTCCGACTGTGATGTAACCGATTTGTCAACAACTACGATAGCTGAAATTCTTCTGCCTTCTGCTTACGTGTTCACCTCTTTGCAAAGTTTCCTCCGCCGCGAGTGCTAGTACAGTTTCACTTCGCAAGTGACTTTGAGAATGCTCACAGGAGCCTTGACATTCGAATTGAATAATCTTCTCTAATGCGTATTCATTGCTACCTTGAATTTCTTCTTGTGGGAGAAGCGAATCACAACCTTTTCTTTTAATCAGTTTTGGAGTTCCTTCTACTTATTACTCTTTCTCATTCCTTCCTGTCTTCTTTCATTTCAGTAACTTTCTCTATACTCAAGAACGCCACAATGGTGAGTTCCGTATTGTTTTCTTGAGGACGTGGCAAAGTGAAGTAATCCAATTACTTGGCTGAGCAGAAGTATATTTCTTTTCCATAGGATAACTATGTGATCTTCTTTGCGACTTATGCATTTACTGGAGTTTTTCTTGTTAAAAGGTCCTTTTTTTGTGGACAGAAGTTGGTGATGTGGAGAAGTGTACTAAAAAATTTGTCAGGAGTCGACAGATATTAAGCAACCAAATTGTTTTCTTCAAATGATCATTATGAAAACTGTTTATAGAGTTTCTAATTGTATATCCGTTATGAGTAAAGCTGTTGCTCATGGTTATTTTAGAACTGCGAATAGTAGGCTGAATACATTCTGCGCTTCTCGTTAAAATATTTACCCTTCTGTTTCGACAAATGGTCGACATTAATTTCGAAATATCTAATTCTTTTCTACATAGTGCACAACAATAAGCGACTAGAAAAAGTCGACGTGAAGCTTATGTTTGCTATCCATTTACGCAACGATACATGGAGTCTTTTTGTTTTTATTATTGTATATCTATATGACGAGCTCTCTCAGTTCGTGTTGAAGTTATCAATTATTTGCTACATTAGTTGCAATTTAAGTAAAATGTTTTTTGCTTGTGATTGGTTTAATCCCTCTATTTTTGCATACTTGTTCATCAGGGGCGTGTACGAACGAAAACAATTAAACGCGCTGCGCGACTAATAGTCGAAAAATATTACTTTAAGTAAGTTTTCGGATTGTGATTATGTATTGATTCCTTAATTGTGTTTAAAAAAGGTATTAATTTTGTGTGTGTAACCTTTTATTACAGGTTAACCCCTGATTTTCAAATGAATAAGAAAATTACGCAGGAAGTTGCTGTGATAGCTTCAAAAAGGACTCGGAATAAAGTTGCTGGTTTTGTAACTGTAAGTCGATCCTTGAATCTGGTAGATGATGCGTTCTTTTTTTACCTGAAGCAATGTTGAAGATTTATATGCTAATGATATGGCATTGATTTTATTTTTACGCGTTGATGGAATTTGTTATACTGTAAAATGTTTTTGCACCACGGATGCAGGAAAATTGATCTTAACAAATTTGTAGAAATAGTCAATATATCTTGCCTTGCTTTTTTCATTTTCGTCAAAACCTCACTTTAAGTTGTTCGTATATGTTCATCTCCTTTCAGCATTTAATGAAGAGAATTGAAAGAGGCTCCGTTCCAGGAATTTCATTGAAAATACAAGAGGAAGAACGTGAAAGAAGAATGGAAAATATGCCTGAAAAATCAGAGGTTGACATAAGTGGATTTATTCAATTGGACGGTGATGCCACAGCTATGCTCCGAGATTTAAATATTCAGTTGAATATTGAAACTCCAAGACAAACTACAAAAGCAGTTACGCATACGAATCGTTAGGACTACCATGTTTTCCTATAGTTTGATAATAATAGATGAACTGCTTCTGTATAATTGAGATGCGTTTTTTCATATTTCCATTAAGCCAACTTTGTTGAACCGCTAGTTGCCTGCTGAGGATTTTTCTTAAAAGCTTCTGCAATCTCTTCGCATTTGTTTATAATTATTGCAAATATGAAATGTTTAAACACGACTTAAGTCATGCTGTCAGACTAATTCTGGCAAGAGTGATGCCCGTATCCTTGATTTATTAGCAATACTGATGATCTTCAACATTCCTATTAACTAATTGGAATGCAAAGCGAATCTAAAAAGTCTCCGGAATGTACATTCATGTCATTGCGTTAAAGTGATTGCGCCAATTTATTAAGAATATAAGGCATGTATCAATATTTCAACATAGAATGAGATTTCTATTAAATCTGCAAAAGTATTTTAACATGGAACTTTTGTTATATAGCCTTTACAATAAGACCGAATGCGTCGATTCACAATACATCTTTGTCATGATGTTTGCCGATGTTCATTATCGAATGCGTGGTGGTGATGAGTTATAATCTTGTAGAATCGATTGGTAGAGCGTAAATGTGACGGGATTCAGACATGTTTTTATGATATGCGGCAAGCACAGAAGGGGCTTGATAAAAGCAGTCTCTCACTAGATGGAAAGGGTTATATTATTCGTTATAGAGCGTTGCATTATTTCTATATTGGGAGTTTGATGGAACTATAGAATTTTAAGTAGGAGGACCTTTGCAATTTTGGAAAAAAAGAGTAATCTTATAAGGTAGAGGCGAATTTAAGAGGTAGTTAATCTTGTTTAACCATCCCATTTCGCTTGCTTTGATTAAAACCGATGGCTGCAGTTTTGCGTTAATTATAAAACATAAGCATTGGATAAGCTGGCAAATTTTGGCTTATATCGGCAAATTTTTATCTTTGTTCTTTCTAGCATCTATATTTTTAATATTTATCTTTCAAGTAATTTTATAAATTCTAATTTCATGCATCGAATTCTATATTCAGATACCCTCTTCATTTGATTTTAAAATGCACTTACCATTTCTTTGTATCAATACAATCTGCTTGCACACTCAGTATGTCAAATAAGGTATTTTCTAATTGAATGTGGCAGTTTCTTTTCATTTCAAGAGAGTTGCATTATGCGCGACAGCATACTCTGCCGTGACCCGTAAGGCCGCTTATCCATTATTGCGTTTTATCTTACCGTACTCCATCATTTCCCACGTCCCCGCTCTATTTTACATATTAGTACTGGCAGGACTTAGTTTATTAATCTATTTCTTATTCAGAAACAACTACTAAACATTAGATATTACTTTGCATTCATGAGAACTTCATTTTTGATATTTTCCAATTTGGAGGCAATTCAAGAATGCTTTCTCCTTTCACGCAATTATTAGCGCGCGGATGCAGGAGAGTTGAATAAGTTCAATATTGCAAATGAAATGAATTAGAAATTACTATCTCGTTCGAAAAAATGCTTTCTTGTAATTGAGGTTTAGCAATATAAAATCGCCGTTTTAAGAAAATTGACTATCTTTTACAGCATTTCCTTCTGTTATATATTACTTTATAGCACTCTCCCACGTTAGAGGAAAGGAAATACGTTTTTATAGAACGCATAATCCTGCCCGAGGAAACATACTCACCTACACCAGAACTGCAGAAAAGTTGTTTACCACAGAAAGGTGCCCTTTAATTCCTTTTACTGTGATGAAAAATTTTGAAGAAAGTAAAACGACGTATTTAATTACGAGAAAGAATTGTTACGCTGCATAGACACTTCCTAAAATCAAGTTACCCTAATTCATAAGCTTCTTAGGATAAAATTTACTTTGGAAATAGCAAGCATGTAGATAGCCGCGGAATATGGCTGATACTTCTGTGATTTTTGATTGGCAAATTTCGGTACCCGTATATGGAAGCAAACTTCCACTTTTATAAATACTAAAGCTAGCATACTTGTCTAAAAAAGTTCAGACATATCAATGGGCTGCAACTCATAGCATCACACATCCTATCACCTATTCTTAATAAACCGTTCTTACTATTTCACTTAATGTTTTGCATATGTATTAGTAGGTGGTATGATAATCCGCCGGGGCATTTATTTAGATTCAAGCCTCAATGTTCACAACTACAACCTGACCCTCCAAGCATTTTTTCTAGAAAGTTACATGTTTGCTTTATCTATTGAATTATTTTAATTTACAAAGGCTCTACCCAAAATCATTTTCTGTGATGACAATAGTCATATACAATGGTTGTTTTTTATTAGTATTACCGGAATAAATGAAAGCAGGTATTTCTAGTCATGCTAAGAATATCACAGTGTAGGTAAATTAAAATAGTTGAGACAAACACCATGTATTGTGTTGACAATCGCAAAACTATACACTTCTCATCAATATTTTTCCTTTAAAGTGACGTACTTAATTATACCCTTAATAACTAGAATAAAAACCAATAAAACGAAAGTTTTTTGGAGGGACAAATCATGCGGTTTGTGAAGCGTATGAATGAAGGAATTTGTAATACTCTTCAGTTTATTTGCCTTAATACCTGCTATTCTTTTTTTATTTATCTGAAACAATAGAATATATATCTTTTATTGTAACTTTCTGTAAAAATTATATTAATGTATTTTACCAAAGAGAAAAATATAAAAACTAACAAGCCAGAATGTTTAAGCAGCCATAGGCAGAACTTATTTAATTATAAATCAGAAAAGCTTGGAAAAACTTGTTGGCAGTTATTGTCTTAGTAGGATGTGGAATTTATTTTTACCTTAAGTTACATCATCAATGCAGCATAAATATGGAAAAGGGAAAAAATATTTTCACGTTGCTTTGATAAAAACCATCGGGAATTTGAACAAAGTAATAAATGTGTCCAGAAGGCCTGAAACAACGTATTTCTATTATAGCGATGTTCGCACTCAATATAACACACTGCATGAAAATATATAGCGTGATAACCTCACTACTTAGATACTTTCATTTCTTGAAAATAGTTATACATTCATAGTTATCAATAAAGTAACGGAAAGTTCTGTTAATTTGTAAAGCTAATACCACCGACTATTACTTTGGGATCTCATTTATCATGTTGAAAAATGTAGATTGCGCAGACAATTGCTTTATGCATAATTAAGATTGTCTAAAATTGTATTTCCTCTTAATGTTCGTGTTGATGGATTCTACTGTAAAGAAGAAAATAATTATCTCATGATTAAGGTTAATTTTCTCTCGATTCTAGAAATAGTTCTAGTTCATAGAATTATTTTTTGAATAAAAGTAAGTCACAAGATATCTTCGTTCTGTTAGGCTTGTCTATTATCGTTAGGCGTGTTTTTAACAATTAAATAAAAGTAACTATCCTTAGAAATGTAACTGATACAGATTTTTCTTATGGAAATATCCGATTTGTTTTGCGTATTTACTTGGGAAGAGTTGCTTGCGGTTGTTCTTTACTTTCTTCTAATTGAATATAAGTTACCTTCAGCAATCTGTCAAATTGCATGACACAACACGCTCATATTATTCCTATTCCGTCAATATTAAGAAGACGCTCGTATCCTAGGACCAGACGCTACTAAAACATGCCATGTAAAATTATAACAACATTCAAGTTTACAATTGCTGCTTGGAGGCACTGAAGAAACTCCCCAAGCGAGCAATTCACACATTATGAACTGTTAATTATAGTTGCATATAGCCACTGTTGCTAGTTCTACTTAAGGTAGGGAAAACAGCAAAATCTATTATCTTTGTAATTAGTGTAAATCATATTTTTGTTTTTATTTTTTCAATTGTTTCGATCATTTGCTTTGACTTATGCTTAAACGAGCCTTAAACCAATCTGTTATAATTTGTGTATATTGTTAGTAATCAAATGCTGAGCAAAGAAAAACAGGTTTAAACCTAAAAAAATGTGATGCCCTCCTTTTCTTATTCTATCTCCATAGCCCTTTTTCTCTACTACATTACCTCGCTTTGCACAAAGGTTAAAATTTGTGCTTACATTGTACGCGGTGGAACAGAACTTGTTTTAATCTCTTCCAATAATAGGGTTTTACTTCTTAAGGCTTTTAAGGAAGAACACCTGCAATAATACAAATAGTATAAATGAGAAAAAGTAAGAAACCTTCGTAAAAGAGATTTTAAAAGGTTCAAGAATCTCCGATTGCCCTTGAAAAACAGTTCATGTAACAATTATAAAGCTGTGAACGGCGATTTTAAATAATAGTATGGATAATTGTATAATAATTCCAATTAAGAGTAAATAGTTACCCGTAACTAATTAGTTTAGTTTTAAGATGTAGTTACGGTTGAACACGAATCGAATCGAGATGTATTTGAGTGCACGCGAATATATAACGGATAAACAATTAGCGACAAACATTAACCGGACAAAAAAGGGGAAAGGTTGGAGGCCTTGATATTTTACTTTATTTACCGAGGGGGAAGTAGTTTTTAGAATCCCCTATAAAAGTTAGGCAAGTCTCTTTCGAGTGTATTGCATAATTGTTGTATGTTCTTGGATATGTATGTTTCACTGTAGTTAGTAGTAAATTAATTTTCTCATGAAAGGAACTCTTTATTAGAATTGAGTTTTTCTGTTGCACCTAAATTTACTTTTCATTCCCTACGCAGCAAATCAATTTCACCTACAAAAACTCTGTGTGAACGTGGTGTTTTCTGTGAGTTGCTCTAACGAGAATTAGTCACGCTCTGCCAGTCGTATACTAAAGACTTCGGCTGAAATAGTTCTTTTATGCAGTAGGATATTAAATAGGTTGATTCTCCTAACTTCGTAAGGGTATTTTTCTAATTCATGCAATGAAACATAAACTTATTCTATGCTAATAATGTTTGTGGAACTAAGTAAGAGAATAGAAAAATAAATCATTCACTCCTTCATGCATCTACTTACAACAAACAGAACCTAAAAGAATATATATCTCCCCTTATGTTAACACTACTATTCCTTCTCCTCCTCAACGGTGTAGAAATAAGTACATCTTAGTTGCGGGGAGCATCGGGTAAATTGTTCCATTATTTCGGTTGTTCGATATTGCGACTCTCAATGTTGTTATATCGCTTTATATGCACTACGATACCCTTGGGGTGAAAACAGGAGAACTGCGGATTGTTGGCTTAATTAATGTAAGAAAAATAACTACATAGTAAAAAGGTTATTTTTATAACGATAAAATAATTATACAATATAAAACATTAATTAAAATAATTAAGAATAAGTAGTTCACTCTGTCGTGATACCACTGTTACACTTTGCCACAGGTCAGTTTGTCGCGCAACTCTAACATTACTGTCGGCCTATTTGCATGTGGGAATCATAGACAAAGCAAATAATGAAATGTCAACTTCTTTGCTTATTTTTATCATTTTTGCAATACTAAGCTCGTTTTCCAGATATTTATCATTCAGAACAGTTTTTGTGATGATGATTTTTATGAGATTGCCGAATCTGCTAGGATGTTAGAATAGTTGCGTGCGTAGCGGAATGGCAAAGAAGATAATGCATGTAAAACAAAATGTTTGATAAAAGAATTCCTGAAGCGAGAGTTAGCTTAATAAGTCTTCTTTAACTTAAACTACAAAAAGAAGAATATCCTACGATTACAAAATAACTAATAAAGAAGAAACGATAACTCTAAATAAAAATCTTACATGAAAAGGAAATTGTTCTCCTCCGAAGAGTCTCACTTTAATCACTCCTCATCGGGGGTTAAGTTAGTTATCACCACTCGCGCGTCGGATTGTGTTTGCGTGCACTCAAATACAATCCTAATCACTTCGTCCTTAATTTATTACTACTTCCGATATCGTTAACATTCATCTACTCCCGCTTTCATCCTTTCAATGTTATCACATATCAAACGGGCTTAAAAGTCTCGCAATCATACAATTTAGTATTAACTTCTACGAACTTACTCACTACAAACCATCACAACAATCTAATTGTTACAGTTTTCCTTGAAATATTCTTTATCCTTGAAGCAAGTGTCATTTTACAACTAGATTATATGGAATTTGGAAATTTTATCTGGTTCCTTCTCGAAAGAAGTATTTTACATTTACTTGCTTGTTAAACATGCAGAATAATGTTTCCAGCTCCTGAAATATATGTTATATTTCTCCTTAACAACCGCAAAAGATTCGTATAAATACTGGATGAGACTAAAAGGAGTCTATTCTAGCTCATGAACATCCCTACAATTCTCTAACCTACAGGAAATACAGTATTCGAGAAGTTTTCGACAAATTGTTTCTAATTTATCTTTAGTTCATTTTTTTTCGTATAGACCTGACAGTGTACTTGCTGCTTTCCTCAAAGTATACTTATATTTGGTTACCGTTATCGCTCCAAATTTTAATATTCAATCAACATCTCCAGCAATTTTATTTTTTAAATCCTTTCTCTACTCAATTGCCAGTACATGTTATAACTTGCTAGTACAATGACATAAAGCGAATAAAATATCTATGCACACACCATTCTACACTTAATCCTTTCAAGATGCATCTTACTTCTTGTAGAAAGCCGCCTATTTTTCTGGTAACCGTCCGATTGAATCAAAATAATTTGCACTGAAAGCAAGTATTATACTAAAAGCATGCATCGCACTAGATCAAACATCTTCTCTTGCATTATTTTCACATGCTGCTCTGTACATTTTTATTTTGACGAAGTTCAGCTAATTTATCCCTTGCTGGTTATGAAAAGAACTTTCCTCCGGATGGTTTTACTTGCTTAATGCTTTTAGCCGACTTATTCCTGCGCTTGCTGTTCTCTTACTTCTTGTACTGAAATATTCTCATGATTTATAGTAAGAGCATAAAGCATAATAATGAATTACAATCCTTTATGCAGGAAATATTATTGTAAATATTCTCCATTGTTTTTTTGTTCGCCACAACAATTGCACACGAGGCAATATAACGACTGTCGGTAGCAAGCGGGATACGAACACTCGCTGCCAAAACTTTCACTGGTTCGAGATCGCTAGTAGGAATTGTTCACTTTTACCTCGTCATTCCTCCATTTCTGCGCTAATATCTGAGTGAAAATGACAGATAGCCGAATATGTCAGTCGAAATGTAGCTCCCCCTATGAAAATAAAAAGCAACTCTACTTGATCATTGTTATTTTCAATGGAATCAAGATTTTTTTTCTGATCTTGAACATTACCTCTTTTATGTTCCATCAATGTCTTTCCAAAGTTTCCCCTGAACCGATGGTAATCATGCCGATGCTCCCCCCTTTCGACAAAACTTTATACGCAATCATCAAAGTTGCTAGAAAGTAGTCATTTTTTCCTTCTGCTGTTAAGATATCCCTATAAAGAAAAAAGGAATAGTGCTTGTTTGTGTTGTATCTCTTTCTCTTTGTGCTTCTTTGTTTCTGACCTCCTTTCTCTCATCTAATATACGTTCCTTTAGAAAAGCTGAATTCTGAGCTCATTTATCTACTTCTTTTCTCCCTTTTTACTGGAGAAGCATACCAGTAAGCGATGCCTAACATTTTTCGTTGCACCTTTGCGTGGAACTTTCTAATGCTTCTAATGCTTCTACTCAGCCGTTTTGTTAACCTAACTTGTTTCATAGTGTACTTTGATCTCCATTCTATTTTGGTTACCCGTCTGTCTGTACTTTATCATAGCTTCCCTTTTTTCGATCATTTGATAACAGGCGCTGGCATTGCTTTGATGCTAAAGTAACTTCGCAATCTGTATAGTTTCTTGATGAGTGAGTCTCTTCTTTTTACTTTTAAATAAATCCATTGGGAGAAAGCGATCAAACAATTTTATCATTGCTTTTGAGTGTGATTTTCGGAGGGATTATCAAAGCGTGATTTCTTGCTGTGCGTATGTGAGATATATGCAATCTGTAGAATGCAAGTACTAAGAAAGAAATGTTCAAACCTATTATGCGCTATATTAGACAAGGCTATTTCGTTTTCCAATAGTTATGGAAACTGTTCTATTGGAGCAGATTTTTATCAATCATAATTATAAACTATTCATCGGTATAATTTTTCCTTTTTCTCCTATTCTCTATGGAGTCTCATCGTCGCAATGTAAAGGAAGGGCTGCATGTAAACTTAGAGTGTGTTTTGGAGACGTATACAAAGGCATCAAGTGTTTATAGTATCTATCTCTTTTGATTTGACGAATGCTGAAGAAAAACGCAGCACTCTTTAATTTTTTTTTCTTAGTTTATTGGTCACTATTTTTGAAAATTTGTGCCCTTTATTGAATTTATTTTGCATACTTGGTTTACAATTTCACTTCTATTGAATGTGGCTAAAGCAAATTTCGTTTCATTCTAGGGTTATAATACAGCTTGGAATACTCTGACTTGAATATTTGTTTTGCTTTCATGGGCAAACCACAGACATTTTAGTTCTTTGTATGAAATAAGTAGGAAAGAGGAATACGATTCGCCTCCTTGCCATACTCCTTTGAATTTTTATCTTTTTTCTTCAATAATCCGTAGTATTTCCTGCTCGAAAGAGTATCTTATGATGAAGCTTTTGTACATTTTTCTTTTCCTGTATTAGGTTAAAAATGAAGATTGAAATTCCCTGGGGCGATAGCCATTTTGTGGCCGTTTCAGAATTGCCAGCCACTCAGAAATATGTTATAGAGCGGTTTACGTTATGTTCTCAAGAAGATCTTTTCCATCATTTACATGGATTTAGAAAATGGGTTTGGGAAAAGGTAGGTATATGGTAGGATGATAGACACTTTGCAAGAGGACTACTTTTATACGAAATTTTATATTATATACAGTGTGTGGAGCTTTTTTTCCAATTTTTATGTAGAGATTTCCTTTTCATGTTTAAAAACTCTTACCGATGGAATTTTCCTCTTTCTAATTATATTTTTTTTGTTGCAATGTTTCTGGACGCCTTTAAAATATCTCTAATGTCTTTTTGCCTTGTTTTTTGGAAATAGGTTTGTTTTCTTCAGTTTGAAACGATAGACAGTGTTTATTTTTCTATTTTGTAACATTTCTATTTATTGAAATTATCAGGGGGATGTTTTCTGTTGGTCTTCTGTTTTTAATCGTTTTGATGCTTTACTTGAGGCGTATATTCAATGCAACAGGAAACTTCTTGGGATGGGTGCGTTTTGAAGCTTTGTTTCATTCTTTTAAGAGTATCTCTCTTCAATGTATACATTTCTTATGAAATACCGTATTTTTTTCATTTATTTTGACCTTGCTGTTTGTGTACAGAAAATACGGATCCTATTCAACCCTCGGCTGTATCGACTCCCTCGGATTCTCTTATTCTTGAACTTCTTAGAGTCAGCACTCTCATTCTAAGAAATTGTGGCTCTAAGGTATAGAATAGAGTCACTTTTTTGATTTGTGTTGGATGTGTAGTCTTCTTCTGATTTTTTCTGTAGAAAATTTCCAGAGAAAGTAGGCATAGTATTTTTTTCAAAGAATAGCTTCTTCCTGTGAAAATAGAGGCTATTTTTCTTACAGTAAATTTCTTTGGTTATCCCTTTCTACATTTTAATGATTGACGCATAGTCTCTAACCTGTGATTTCAAATACTTTTGTGTGTGTGTTCATTTTTGAAAAACATTTCTTATATACTACAAGCCATTGAAGTGTATGCTAGGAGGTCACTGTTTCTTCTCACTTTACAGTTTTTATGTGCTTTTTCATTCTTTACTATATCTCTTCTCTTCTCTCTCTCTTTCACTACAAAAACGTGTGAAAAATATCCTCCTCCTCTTCATTCTCATTACCTATGGGCGTGTGAAAAAGCTATCTCTCTCCTCTACAAACGAAAAAGCTTCGTATTGATTTTATTTTCAGAGTTTATACAATTCTATCGAGCATCTTATCACGCTCTTGAATAGCTTCAATGAAGATCTACTCCTAGCTTCCCTTCGTACCCTCATTTCTTGGTATACTGTGTCTTTACGGTATGTCTTGGTAGATATTTTGTATTGGATAAAACTCTCCATTTGAAAAAGAGATGCCTCTCTCCTTTAGAGTTACTCTTAAAGGGCTGGATATGATTTTATAGAAAGAAACTGTGAAAATTTTTATTTTATAGGCTTCGTAAGGCCCCTCCTGCCACTATCTCTCCTGGATTGATTGCCCGTCTGCGTGCTTTTTGTGACTTTCCTGTCCATTCTTCGAATTCTTGGCGAATAGCAGAGGCATCGAATCCTCTTGATTCAATGAATTCTTTGACGACTGAAAGAGATTTGGAAGCTTCTCCTGATACCTCTGTTCCTCCTGAATTTTGGAGTTCTCTTTCTTCTTCTGTAGCCTCTTCCTCAAACCAAGAGAATGTTACAGAACCCCTTCGTCTACCAGACACACTCATTTACTATCTCTCATCTTTGTGGCAGGTAAGGCTCGGTCAGGTTATGTGTGTAGACTATCCATTTTTTGTTTCAATTTTGTTCCTACACTTCTTCTGGATTTATTCTCTCTCTATAATTTTTAAGGGGAAAGGATGACCCGTTTGTGGGTCGAAAACTTTCTCTAATCTCATATTTTGCTTACTCTATTTTCTTACACATGTAGATTGGACAAATAGATCCTCTGGTTCTTGAATACGTTTCTTCATCCTCTCCTCTGCCTGCTTCTACGCCTTCCCCAGCTGAGGAAGGCGTATCCTCCACACCTCACTCTATTTCTTCCTCCTTATCTCCCTGTGCTTTACCTGTTTCCCAAAGTGATACAACTCCCTCTGCAATATATTCTGAAAAGAAGGATCCATCCACTCCTATTGGAAATACATTGGTCGTTATTACACTGCCAAATGAAGAATTAACTCTACATGATACGTCTATCTTATTTTCCTTTGAATATCCAACATCTTGGACCGGTGATTCTAATAATCTTTCAGCAGAATCTGCAAGGGCTGTGTTTGAAAAAGTTGTGGCCAAATATTCCCTTCCTGAAAAATGCTTTCCGGTGAGATTTTGCTCGCTGTTTTGCATTGAAATTTTCTCCATTTTCCTCCATTGAAAATTCCTCCATTGAAATTTCCTCCATTTTCCTCCATTGAAATTTTCTCCATTTTCCTCCATTGAAAATTCCTCCATTTTCCTCCATTGAAAATTCCTCCATTTTCCTCCATTGAAAATTCCTCCATTTTCCTCCATTGAAATTTCCTCCATTTTCCTCCATTGAAAATTCCTCCATTGAAATTTCCTCCATTTTCCTCCAAACCCATTTCCTCTCCACCAAAGAAATTTCCGTCCACTTTTGTTCAAAACCTCCCTCTTTATACGAATGTTTCTTGGAAAATGTTAAAGCGGCATACCCATGGTTGAATGTGTGCAAACAATCTTCCTTTATACTATATTTCCCTCTTCTTTTACACGATTTTTTGTTTTCTATAGTTGGTACACCAAAGAATTCGTATATTAAGGGGATTGTATTGCTCAAAATTACGAAAAAAGTTGATAGATGTGCGTTTTAGTGCGGTAAGTTATTTCTACACGATTTGATGGAATTCTTCTTTTATATATTTGAATCCCAAAGGCGATGTTTGTGTGTCAAGTATATCCCATCACACTCTCTATTTTTTTTAACCTATCGATACACGTCATGGAGAGTTTCATCTGGAATCTTGACTATACATGCCTAATGATTGCTTTTATATGTTTAACTCCTCCTTCTCAGATGACACTCCTCACCTTCATGAATGAAGGCCACGCTTTATCATTGAATGCTTCTCTCATCAACGATGTGGCTGCCTTCATTAAAGTCTGCGATAAGTTGGAGCCTTCGACGATGGTAGATTTTTTTTTGTGTGATTCTATGACATCTCTTTTTTCTTTTTATAATTTTATGAAGGATTTCCATCTCTCCTTCTTCTGAGGCCATCTTCTGTATATCTTCTATCTTTGTAGGGTATCGTTGTTGAGTTATTATCTTTCCTCTTACAAGAACGCAGTCCACTTCGAGCCATAACTCAACTTTTTGGATTAAACTCACCTCATGGACTGTTTGTTTCTATACTTAGAAAATATCTTTCTATATCTACAGCTTGTGATAAACCTCTTCCAGTTTTGATGATTCAAGGAGGAAAAAAAAATTCATTGGATTCGAATCCCAACAAAGGTGAGCCACATGGTTATCCATTGATTCTCGTTTCTGGAGATAAAAATAATCAACTTTTTTTGGATTTTTAGATATTTTAATGGACTCTTCCAATACCACAGAAGAAGAAGGCTTAGGGGAGATTATTATTGCAGATTCTACGGATGAGGAATGTATAGAAAGTTGGACAGAAAAACTCTCTACACCTTCTGGAATAACTGCTATCGATGATATTGAACAACATGTTCTTATTATAAATCAATTGCTATCCTGTTATATCCATGTTCTTGCACATTCTATGCATCCTGGTGTACTCTCACAAACAGGTACTCTTCTACCTGAAATCTTAATATGAAAGTCTCCTACTCTATTTAGATACGTCTTTAAAGTTTCTCTTTTTATCTCTTTTGAATACTTTTTTTTTTGTTTTTAAAAGAGATATTTCTTTGTGGAATAAAGAAACGAGAATAATTCATCAAAGAGGGGATGGTGTGGCCTGTGAGGGATGTCTCTTTATAGAGAGAGAGAGAGAGAGATGTATTTACACTGTATACTCCTTTCAATTATAAGATGTATATACACATTGGGATTTTCTTTTTCTTTTGTGATGGATTGATTTTCTGTCAATGTCTTGTGTAACACTGTTCTCTCTCTTTGTATATATATATATATTTCATTGTAGTTTTTTCTCTCATTCTATACATGTGTATATCTTTTCTCTCTCAACATACTTTGTATATTTCTTTTTAGTTCCCTCTACTCTCTCTTCTCTTTCTCTACTCTCTGCTCTCTTTCTCTACTCTCTACTCTCTCTTTCTCTACTCTCTCTTTCTCTACTTTCACTTTCTCTACTCTCTACTCTCTACTCTCTCTTCTCTTTCTCTACTCTCTACTCTCTCTTCTCTTTCTCTACTCTCTCTTCTCTTTCTCTACTCTCTACTCTCTCTTCTCTTTCTCTTCTCTTTCTCTACTCTCTACTCTCTACTCTCTCTTCTCTTTCTCTACTCTCTACTCTCTCTTCTCTTTCTCTACTCTCTACTCTCTCTTCTCTTTCTCTACTCTCTACTCTCTCTTCTCTCTACTCCCTCTTCTCTCTACTCCCTCTTCTCTCTACTCCCTCTTCTCTCTCCCCCTTCCCTTATCCCGTCTTCTCTCCCCCCTTATCCCCCTTATCCCCTCTTTTTATATATATTTTTCTAGGTGTTATTCAATCGTTGGTGGATTTATTACGTCTGCGTGATCCTTTGTTCTTACCTGTCATTAAATATGTTGCTCGTGGCTTAGATAGCATCTTGGATACAAATCGTATGACATTACAACTCTTATGGAGAGATCTCTCAATATGGCCATGCTGTGCTGAGAGGCTTCAATATGATGTATCTCTATTATTGCAATCTCCGTGGGAAATTCCAGCAGCTTTCTCTAAAACATGGCCAGAAGGTTTACTTTATCCAGAATTTTTTAAAGATTCTTTAGATCAAAGAGTATATTGGTTAACATTAGGTGAAACTCTCTCTCGTAGAACAGCCAGTAGAGCCTTATTTAATCATCTTAGTGTTATTGTTCGCCCTTCTGCTATATTTGGTACTCCAAGTTTGGCTGAGCTGCTCATGCCCAGCAGTATTCTCACTTCAGTTGTCCGCTGTATCTTTAAGAATACACTACGGTGAGAAGAGAAATATATATAAAGAGGATTTATTTTAGTATAAGAAATTTGAGAATTTTAAAAAGTTTTATTTAAAAAAAAAAAAAAAAGATAAAGTAGGCTTTTGTGTAATGGAAATACTCGTGTGGATAGGTTTTAGATGGAGTAGATTTGTTTTGAAATAGAAATGGTATGCCTCTATGTATAGAAGTGTGTTTGTTTTAATATATTTATAGAGAAGAATGCTTGTAGGAATTCTTTTAGGAGTTTCTTGCTTCCTTCGAGTGTCTATTTCCTCATTTGTTTTTTAATGGGAAGGATTGTATTTATTTCATACAATCCTTCTGTGTGTGTGTGTTTCTATGTATGTATTTATCTTTATCTATTTCTATATCTATCTTATTTATCTCTCTCTCTACTCCTCTCTATTACTCTCTACTCTCTCTACTCTACTCTCTCTACTCTCTACTCTACTCTCTCTACTCTCTACTCTACTCTCTATTCCTCTCTACTCTCTCTACTCTACTCTCTCTACTCTCTACTCTCTACTCTCTCTCTCCCCCTAATCTCTCTACTCTCTCTCTACTCTCTCCCCGTCATCTCTCCTCCTCATCTCTCCCCCTCATCTCTCTCTACTCTCTCCCCGTCATCTCTCCTCCTCATCTCTCCCCCTCATCTCTCTCTCTCTCTCCATTCTTTCATTCTAACAAATTTTTTTTTGTTTTATTGAAATCTCAAAAAGAGTATTTTTTCTTTTCATAAAATTTTCTTTTCTTTTTTATGTTTTTGCTTACAGAGTTGGTCCTGAACTTTATAGTGCCTGCCTTTCCTTTACTTTTCATTTCTTGGAAAAAGTTGGAGGCTCCTATCAACTTCTTCAACGACAAGAGACATATCAAGCTATGTTGGATTCCATTACTGCAGATGTTTTAACCTCTGAATCTGTTGTCAATGCTGTGGGACTCACTCTTTGTAATGAAATCTCTCATCCTCTTGGTGAACCCAAACTGGCTGCTATGTCCTATGCACCTGTTCGCTATCTTATCCATACTATTTTTTCTCCTGAATTCGTTCTCTATGATCGATCTGGAAGTATTGCATCACAGGTAACTACTCTTTTCTCTAACAAAAGGGGGGAGGGGGAGGGAGGGAGGTGTACATACACGCCTCTACTTTGAGATTTTTCTATGCTAGAATACTATTGGAGATGTGTATGAGTGGGTCATTTCATTGGAATGATCATCATATATATATATCTTTACACGTTATTGACCTCTTTATTTCTTCTTCTCTTTTCTACTTATGTAGGTTCCACTCTCAACACTTGTTTTTCTCTTTTATTTCTTCTTATTCTTAGTCTTATTTCTTCTTCTTTTCTACCCTTTTTATTCTCTTTCTACCCTCTCTCCTCTCTCCTCTCTCTCCTCTCTCCCCTCTCTCCTCTCTCTCCTCTCTCTCCTCTCTCTCCTCTCTCTCCTCTCTCCCCTCTCTCCTCTCTCCCCTCTCTCCTCTCTCCCCTCTCCCCTCTCTCTCCTCTTAATAAAAATTTCCAACGCTGCATTGTCTGTAGATTGGCTTGAAATTGGGAAGTGCTGGCGGTGGAAATCAAAGTATACTCCGAGAGATCATCTTCATTCTTCATGCAGAACTTTCTTCTCTATTAGAGGCTACTGAGAAAGAATATCCAGAGTGGCTTCCTATTCACTCCTCAGAGGCAACGAAAACTGTAACCCATCTATTATCTCATCATCCAGCTACTCAAGAGGATTTGATTCTTCCTCAAGCTGCCTCCTTTTGGTTGAGTGATCGTTTATCGATTATTGGACGATTTATATTTGGATTTGTGAAGAATTACTCTTCACTCAATGCATTCCTTCATACACGTTGCCTCCATTTATTCTTTGCTCTTCTCACATCGCCTGCTTTGCCTCCATTATTTATTTTGCTCCAAGTTCGTCACCACGCCTATCGTTTCCTTCGTTTTATAGGAAATTGTATTGGTCCAACCTCCTCTGTTTTTTCTCAACTTATTTTTAAATTTGAACGTTTGGTACTTCGTTTGAAAGTTATCAAAGAAGATTTCTATCAGCTCTATCCGGTAGGAGAGAGGGAGGAGAGAGGAAGGAGAGAGGGAGGAGAGAAGAAGGAGAGAGGGAGGAGAGAGAGAGGAGAGAGGAGAGAGGGAGGAGAGAAGAAGGAGAGAGGAAGGAGAGAAGAAGGAGAGAGGAAGGAGAGAAGAAGGAGAGAAGAAGGAGAGAGGGAGGAGAGAGTTGAGAGGAAGGAGAGAGGGAGGAGAGAGGGAGGAGAGAAGAAGGAGAGAGGGAGGAGAGAGGGAGGAGAGAAGAAGGAGAGAGTTGAGAAGAAGGAGAGAGAGAGAGAAATACGAGTAAAAGAAATCCTAGAGGCAATAGAAATTTATCAGAAACTTTTCTATAGAATTCTTTGTTTCCTTGATTTCCTTATGATTTTGGAAATCAAATTTTTCAATCATCTGTTGTTTCTTCCATAAGAGTGTATATCTTTAAACTCCTCTTCCATGAAAAATAGAATGCAATTTATTTTCTTGTTTGGATGGTCTCTTTCTTTTTAGGGAGGTGTTGTGGAGTTGAATGAAGAATCTTTACAAAAGCCAACATGGAAAGCATTGCTTCTTTGTTTGAAGGAAGTTCACTCTGTATTTTGGGTTGTGATTATTATTCTTCGTGATCTCTTTAGTGGCTCCTATGACCAATTTGTATTCTGTTTAAATTATCTTCAAAACTTTGTTCAAGTTGGTGACTTACTCAAATCTATCTACTCTGTCATTCCATGGCTATTCCAACTCCTCTACAAACAATGTAATGCCTCCACAAAACAACTTCCTGCATTGCTGTATTTAAAACATTCTCCTCATGAACATCCGGTAACTTCATTTCCTTGTAGAAATTTATTTTTAGTTTGCTATGTTTTCTACCTGTGAAATTCTCTTCGTTTGATTTTTTCTGAGTTGTTGGAATGTTTCATAAGAAACGATGGATGTAGGTAGAAATAGAAGAAGAATGATATTTTTTAGAGTCTGTTGAAGTGTTTATTCATTGAATTCATTAAGAGGATTTTTTCATTTTTTTCTTTATCCTTTTTTCTCACTTTTATTCCTTTTCTTCGTATCCTACCTTCTTGCTTTGTCATTTCTCTTATTTATCTTATCTCATTTCTTTCTCTCTCTCTTACTCATTTCTTTCTCAACTCTCTCTCTTACTCATTTCTCTCTCTCTTACTCATTTCTCTCTCAACTCTCTTTCTTACTCATTTCTTGTAAAGAACTTGTAAATATTTTCATTTATATATTTCTTTTTCAGGGAGTTCGTGCAAGTCAAATAGAAACGATGAAAAATCAAAAATCTTCACCTTCTAATATACGTTCTTCTGCTTCTTCTACAATATTAACAGCCAACGAATTATTGTGGGGATCTCAAGCCCGTTATGCCTTCAGTGTTATCAATAAAAATTTAGAATTGGATTCTCCTTCATCTTCTGAAGGCTCTGAAAATACTCTCAGGAAGGATTCTTCTTCTTATTCTTCTTTTTCTTCTAAAACTTTGATTTTGGAAACTTTACGATCAACGCTTGTTACTGTGCGTTCCTTTGCTGCCACCGTAAGTAATTTTGTGGATTGAGAGATAGAAGAGAATTTTTATTTTTAAGAGAGAGAGAGAAGAAAAGGAGTAGAGAGAATAGGATGAAAGGATATTTTTTCTATAGTTTGTCGAGTAGAAACAATAGAAGGATATTTAAAATGAAATTTAAGAGAGTTTTTATTCATTGTATTTAAATTTTTTAGTATCTTATTCAAACAATATAATTTTTTTTATTTTGCTAAAATTTATCTTCAAAGTATTTCTAAATTGTATTTTTTTTTTTTTTTCTCTCTCTTTTTTCTTTCTCTTTTTT
>JADAQX010000790.1:0-24401 GCA_015476325.1 Cardiosporidium cionae
AGAAATGCAGTTGAGAGGGGAGGGGGGAGAGAAATGAGGTTGAGAGAGAGAGAGAGAAATGCAGATGAGAAAAATGAGGGGGGAGAAAGCGAAATGTGAGAGAGAAAATAAGGAAACAAATAAAATGAGATAAAAAAATGAAGAAATGAAAGAGTGTTACCAGGATGTTGTATGGCCATCACATGTTTACATTTTAAAGTAATTTTAAGGAATGTTTCACACGCCATATCTTGAACTCCAGGAAATGTTTCATGCATAAATTCAAATAATTTGTAAGCCACTGTTTTTAAAAACCTCCAATGCGCTTTTAAAAATCTTGAAAATAAAATTCAGAAAAATGAAAAAAACACCAAGAGAAAAAAAGAATGAAAAGAAAAAAACATTTAACGGCAAGAAAAAAATTTCTAAAAAAAAAATAAAGAGTATTTCAAACAATTCAAACAAGCCAAAACACTATATAAATACAATAATAAAAAATTGCATTCAAAAAAATTATTTTTTTGAATATAAATCTATACAGATATATACTATTAAAGATCTTACCGAGAATATTGGCCAACAACATGCATAATACAAGAAGCTACAATCTGAAATAATAGAGAAAATAGAAGAATAAAATAGATACTATTAAAAAAAAAATTTTAAAGTAACAACTTTAAGGAAACTAGAAAAGATAGAAAGACTATATATATATAAAAGTATAAATATACAAATCTATGGATATACTAAAAAGGAAAAAATTTTATTAAAAATTCGTAAAAACGTATGACTTTCCAAATAAAAACACATTTTTGAAAACATTAATTTTTGGCATTAAAAAAATAAAGAAATAGATTAACACATTTTTATGTAGAAAAATTTACGTTTTTTTAAGAAACTAAACTCTATTATAAAAGGGAAAGATTTCAAAATAAAAAATAAAAATAACATTTTGACAAAAATTTTATAAGGAAATATAACCTACCGCTTTAGCTTCTTTTCCTCGTTTCATTTCACATAAACTCAAAAGTTTTCGAATTACAACTACAAGAAAATCTCTTTCCACAATTTCACTCATAGCTCCACTAATGGCAGCAATACTATAACATAAACGATTAAGAAGTGTGGGATTCCATGTAGAAGCATCATGTGTTGGACTCAAACACTGAGAAATGAAAAAAAAATGGAAAAGAAATGAAAAAGAGAGAGGGGAGAAGAAGTAGAGAGAGGAGAGGGAGGGGAGAAGAAGAAGTAGAGTGAGGAGAGGGAGGGGAAAAGGAATAGAGAATGAAGAGAGAGAGGAGAGGAGAAGAAGAAGTAGAGTGAGGAGAGGGAGGGGAGAAGAAGAGAAAATAGAGAAAAAGAAGAGGGGGGGGGGAGAAAGAGGCAGAGTGAGGAGAGGGAGGAGAAAAGGAATAGAGAATGAAGAGAGAGTAGAGAAAGAGGTAGAGTGAGAAGAGGGAGGGGAGAAGAAAAAGAGAATGAAGACAAAGAAATAGAGAAAAAGAAGAGAGAATGAAGAAAGAGTAGAGAAAAGAAAGTAGGAAAGAAGAGATCAACAACAGAGAAAAAACAAAAGAAGAGAATAAATACAACGTGCGTATCTAATAGATTTCCACTTAATCACCTAAACTAAACCAAGGAATACATATATTTTTATTCATTTATTTCCTACTAGAAACTTACAAAAAAATACTCTAAATCAAGATGAACTATTTTTTCTTCTCCTTTAGTAGTATTAGAAAGTTTAATTCATACCTCTACATGCAGACCTTCCAACATAATTCTTTTGGTAGAATCTTGACCCAAATTAGTGAGGAGAATTAAAATTGTTCGCATTTCATTATAAAGAGCAATTTCATCTAAAAACAGAAAGGTGTAGCCAAATAAAAAAAGGAAATATTCTTATGAAAATATAAAAAAATAGTATAACCATACCTGTATCAATTTCATTGTCACGTGTTACTTCTTCTGTTTCTTGATCAAATTGGATATAAACCTGCAAAAATATAGATATTAAACGTGTGTTAAACTCATGCATTTTAGATATTTTCAGAAAGTTTTTTATTAGAATAAAGAAAACATTTTTCTGAAATCCTTGATATAAAATAAAAATACACCAAAAGAAAAAAACCAGAAAATTCCTAATCTAATCAAAAAATTCCTTAATCAAAACGTATTCTTTCTGCCTGCATTTCCATCTTAAATGTCTTACAATTTCCTAAAATTATTCAAATTCTTATTTCTTCTTCATACAAACATTTTTCATCCTTTTTTTGTTGTAACGTCTGTCTGGTTCTCTCTCTCTCTCTCCATTTCTTTCCTAAACACTCTCATTTTTTCTCTTTTCCATTTTTTCACTTCATTTCTTCCATTCTCCTCTTTTTTTCCATTTTTTCACTGCATTTCTTCCATCCTCCTCTTCTTTCCTTTTTTTCCTCCATTTTTTCACTGCATTTCTTCCATCCTCCTCTTCTTTTCCTCTTTTTCCTCCATTTTTTTACTTCATTTCTTCCATCCTCCTCTTCTTTTCCTCTTTTTTCTCCACTTTTCTCCTCCACCCGTATTTCACCTCTTGGGGTTTAGCCATACGTTGAATCACCACACTTCGTACTTCATCAAGTATCCACTGATAAACTTTCAATCGACTGGAATAATTCTCTGGTTTTTCCAAAGGTTCCATAAGAGTTCCATTAGAACGCTCCACTAATTAAAAAAAATTCCAAAATAAAAATGAAGTAAGAAACAAATTTACACTTAACATTAAAAATTCCATCCACAGAATTCTCTACACTAAAATAATTCTTCTACCTGTTGTGGTTGCTGCAGAGGGAACGGATAGCAAATTTCTTTCCTTCTGGAAATGTTAAATTGACATAATAATTTATATTTCTAAAGAAATTAATTTTTTTCTGTGTGAATATTCTTTCTCGAAAGATGCTCTTTATGGATGACAACTAATTGAGAGAGGATGAAGGAGGAAGAGGAGAAGAAGGAAGAGGATGAAGGAGGAAGAGCAGGAAGAGGATGAAGGAGGAGAAGTAGAAGGAGGAGGAAGAGGATAAAGGAGAAGAAGGAAGAGGATAAAGGAGGAAAATGAGAAAGAGGATAAAGGAGGAAAATGAGAAAGAAGATAAAGGAGGAAAATGAGAAAGAGGATAAAGGAGAAGGAAGAGAATAAAGGAGAAGAAAGAGGATGAAAACACGAATGAATAAAAAATATATAATAAAAGGAAGTAATCATAAAAAAATTAAATGATAAAATAAACAAAACGTACTGCGTAGGCTTCTTGTACTTCATTCATTAATGTCTCTACAAAAATATTCCAATAATCTAAACATATTTTAAATGTTTCATCATGATTAATATATGTCATATTGACCTGTGACAATAAAAACAATAAAATAATTATAAAAAAAAAGAAATAGAATACATCTGATGAAACTATAAAGAAATTGCATGGATAGAAGCAGAAACCTTCATTTTTTTCTCATGAAAAAACTTCTGTCTTCTCTAAACTTAGAATTTATCTCCTCTCTTTAAAATCAAAAGTTTACAAAAACAGGATAATTTTTATGGAAAAAAACTCTACTATAACTATAAACGGAAAAAAATTCAAAAATAATACATCCTTTCAGAAATCTACATACATACTAATAAAACAGAAACCTATATATATAAAAAGTAAAAAAAACACGTTATATAAAAATAATAAAAAAATTAAAAATATAGGATGGAATATATAACTAAAATTCTTTCCAGAACACTTCTTCACACTATAAATTTTTTTTTCAGATTCTTTGCAATTTACCATAAGTTTTAAAAGAAAGAATAAATCGCTTGTATCTTCTACTGTTTCACAAATAGAAACTCTATAATTTCGAAGAAAAGCTGCAAAAAAAGGAAGAAATAGTAAAACAAAATTTTCTATAAAATGTCTTCTATATATACTCTAATTAACATATAGAGTATAGTCCCTTTATATAATACATATATATATATATTCAAAAATATATATATACGTAAAACTATATATATATATATATTCAAAACTATATATATATACTCAAAACTATATAGATATACTCACAACTATATATGTATTACTATATTCCACTCTATATATTTTTTTGAATATTCCTATATTTATGTTTTATATATTTTACCAGTCAAACAGAGGGCTAATTGAGCATAGAAAGTTTCCCAAAAAAGTCGCATTTGGCCAGCCACTTTTGAAGGGTTATCATAATTAAGAGTAGAAGAAGAGAGACCCCGCAATTTTTGTGTGAATTTTGTCATAAATTCCACTGAAATAGACATCAAAACGCGTTTCTTTCTTATTGAATAACAATATAAAAATATGAGAAGGATAAAAAAGTTTTCATTGTATTTTTGTATAGGCATGTATTTTTATATACATATATCAGAAAAATTCCATTTTAACTCCAATAACAAAAAAATAAAAATATTTTCTGCATATTCATTCGTTCAAAATAGCTTATCTATTTCATTCTTTGAAATTTTTTTTAAATTCTAAAATCCATTCATTTCCATTTTTATTGAATATTCTTAAAAAAATTTATTTACTCTTTGTCTTTATCAAGATTGCTTAATCAGGAGCTACTCTCAACTGCAATAGATATCTCTTTCATTGTTTATATTTTATAACAAAAAAATAAGGCTCTCTATCAAATACCCTCTCATTCCTTCCTTCTTTTTCTCTATCATTTCCTCTCGCTTTTCTTCTCTTTCTCTCTTTTCTTCTTTCACTCCCTCTTTTCTTCTATCACTCCCTCCCTCTCTCTCCTTTTTTTCCTCTCTCCATTCTCTCTCTCTCACTCCCTCTTGTCTTCTCTCACTCTCTCCCTATTTTCCTCTCTCCTACCCATTCTCTCTTTTTCCCTCCCCCTCTCCCTCCCTCCCACTCATCTTATCATCCCAAAAACTGTTTTTCCTTCTTCATCGTCTTATCATAAATAAATTTAGGTGTACGTACACAGACGAGACTGAAATTCTCGAAGTTCTGATGGGTCTAAAACTAAATTTGATATCTCAGATAAACATTTGACGCATTCAATACGATAATTCACAGGTTCCCAAAAATAAGAAAGAAGAAGATCAATCAAATTCGTCTAAAAAAGAAATATATATATATAGTTATATATACAAAGTCTCTTTTCTTTTATAAAAAAAATGATTTTTGAAGAGAGGATACAATAAAAAGAGTGAGTGTATATTAGAAAGACGAAAGATTATAAAAAATATAGACTCAGAAGTAGAGCGTTCCATACTCTATATATTTGAAAGAAAAAGAGAGGGATGTATTCTACATATAAATATATATATATATTAAATTAGGATAGACAGATCCTATTCTGCTATTACATGCGTTCTATCTTTCAATTTCTATTCTTTTCTTTCCCACTCTTTTTAAATGGTTACTACAGACATTTTTGTGAGACCCGAAAAAAAAAAAATTGAGTTTATGAACAAAAAAAAGAAAAAATATATATATTCTGTAAACTTTTGTTTCAACCTGCTGATTTCCACACGAGTAAACTTCAAAAATATATCCATAAGGAATCCACTTGAGAAAATGTGCTAAACATTGAAGTGTTTGACGCACTAATGAATTTCGAATACCATTTGGATTAGAAATATAACTTTGGAGAATAAACATACAAAGATCAAAGACTTCCTAAATATAAGAAAAAAAAGAATGTTAAAGAGAAGGAGGGAGGAGAGAGAAGAAGAAAACCAACGGGGAAGAGGAGGTTAAGAATATGGAAACGAAGAAGGAATGAGAGAGAATGGGAGACCAAAAAAAGGAAGAAGAAGAAAAAAAAATAGAGTGTTAAAGAGGAGGTTAAGAATATGGAAACGAAGAAGGAAAGAGAGAGAATGGGAGACAAAAAAAAAGAGAAATCCATTGAGAAAGAGAAATGAAATACAAAACCAGAAATGCGCTGAGAGAGAAAAAAAGAAAATTTTGGACGAAACTAAGAGGATGACTTCTTGTTGAGAAATTCCAAAATATACAATCTATGCTTAAATTTATAAAAACTTTAAAAATGAGATCAACACATAAAAAAAAAGAGAAGGAAAGAAAGCATTCAGTAATAGTCTATATTTTATCTATTAAAAAACAAAGAGTGTCTAAAGAGTTTATATGAAATTTTCTGATAGAAACAACCTGAAATTGCACGGTCATTTGCTCCATCAAATATTCCACCTTTTTACTGGCCATGCTTTCTCTTCCAAAATCAAAAACTTCTTCACTACAAAGAATAATAAATAAATATATTGATACTATGTAGGAGTACAAGAAAGTGCAAAGGACAAAACATCCAGCATAGAGATATTAATTAGGAAGAGAAAATTTCAATAGTAAAACACTGTTTCATAAAAGAAACGCAACGATGGCTTGAAAAGTTATCTATTCTCTGCCGCAGTTTGACTCTATATTCAACTAAAATAGGTTCCTAACGCTCGTATATAGAAAAAGAAGAATCAAAAAAAATTTCAAAGAAACTTTCTTTACACAGGATTCTCTCAGTTATACTGTATATACACTCGCATTTTTATATTTCTCTCCATACCTTAATAAGTTAAGGAGACGCATATTATTCTCACAAATTGCTTGATTAGTACGAGAGGATTTGCAAAGTTCTGTGATAAAATTTGGCCAATTGTGAGGCCACTCTTGCTTCACAATCTACCAAAGAAATCATGCAAAAAAAATAGAATGAAGGAAAAATAAGAAGGGGGAGGGGGAGAAAAAAAAAGAGAGTTGAGAGCAGAGAAACAACAGAGTAGGCTAAGAGGAGGAAAAAGTAGAGAAAGAGAAAAAGAAAATAGATTAGAGGAAGACTCGGAATAGAAAAAGAGGAATGGAAATTGCGTAAAGAGGGGTAGGTAAAAAAAATGTAGGAGGAATGGCAAAAGGGGGGAGAAGAGAGAAAGAGAGAGAAAGAGAGAGTGAGAGAGAAGGTAGAAAGTTAAGGATTTAAACACAAGAGAAATACGTCTTCTCCCCATCAAATGTATATAAAAAGAGGCATTTCACGACTAAGAGTACAAAAAAATAGCCAGAAGGAGACATTTCTATAAAATAGGGAGACATAAATAGAATCCCCTGTATCCAAATTGATTCCAGAAAAGAATATATCTCCATCGAGAAGAAAACAAATTTAACCCAATGTCTCAACCAACAATCCACACATACAGCTGCAATGAGTCAGTCCACATATCAACCAGGATTTCAACCGCCCCTCTGCTATTCTTTTCATTAAGACGTTTTTGAGTTAGTCTGCTCCAGCAAAGCAATGCAGGAAAACTGCAGTATGCCAGGAGGAAAATGCTTGCAGAACCCACCTGTATCAAATTTTCATTCACTTTGTTGATAAAATGTTTCTCATTTTGACATATCGCTTCATTGGAGGCCAACTGCAATGTCATTTCTGAAACATATTGCTTAATTCCAGCCTTTTCTGTTTCTGGAAGAATTTTCCAACGTGTCTGCAACCATTTACCAAGAAAATAAAAACGAATCTCACAAACCTTTTAAAAAAATGGTTAAATTAAACAAGAGACACAGGCTGTATATCCTTTTTGATTTATCTATTCCATTTTATAGCCCTCTCTGAATTCTTTTCTCCAAAGGATAGACTCTCTTGGCTTCGACTTTGTGATCCTAAAGAAATTCTTCATATTTTAATATCTAGGCTAGGAGGTTTAGTGAAACGTTTATGCCAACAGAAACTGCTTTCTTCAAACATCCAAAACTTACCATAATACAATTCTCCAGTATTTGCAAGGCGAAGAATTTTGTATTGGAATCATTTGATTTTTGGAGAATGATTGCAACAAATCGCCAGGCATTGGGAAGATTTTTGAAATCTCCTAATACTTTATGAGCCACATCTCGCTGTAACGGTTACCATTATTGAAACAAAAATACATAAAAAAATCAAAATGCATAAAGAAAAATTCAGAGGCACATCATGTGAATGCAGGACTAAAGCAGGCATATACTTCATGAGAAAATCTAATACTGCTAAAATATTTGGGTTTCAACAAAAAAAATGTCTTAGTCAACCAAAACAGAGGAAAATAGAGAAAATTTCCCTCTTTTTTAGCATCCCAGATTTCGTAAAAACAAACCAAAGTGCATGAAATGGCAAGAGATTGCGCTCAGCTATAGAATTTACTCCATTCAAACAAGCTATGCTAAAACCAGGACAAAAAGTTTCATGGGAAATGAAGCACAGAGTCAAAGAGAAATTGCGCATCCTATCAGAGAGAAAGGAGCAAAAACGCTCTGCACAGATAAAGAAAATGCGTGAGGTAGGCTATAAAAGGTAAAAAGGATAGCTGTTAGAAAAGAGAGTGCTTAGAAGTATGTATCGTCCATGCTTTGGAAATTGAAAATGGAACAGAATAGACTTAAATAAGACCAATTCCAAAAATTCACATTTATTGCGGTTTTTAACCATGAAAAAGTGAGAAATGTTTACAAAGAAAGCCTTTCAACCATTTGAAAAAAAAAAGTAAAATTGTATATGGTCAAAATAGGCAATCCAATCAAACGCTTTATTCTCGAAATAAAATAGCGAATTTAATTATAAAACGACGTACACTCTGGGAATCTGCAGAGGAAAGCATGGCCTTGACAACTGTATCCAAAACCTCCACCTTCGTGTCATCAAAAGGTGAGTTTTGATCAAGCAATATGCGTGGATCACATCGCGTTATATTAGCCGACATTTTGTCTTTAAAAGAAAACAGTCGTAAACTATCAATCAAAAACACAAGTTTATTGAAGAAGTGGTTCTCTTCACCGAAGACATCCACCTTATCCTCCACCAAGGGTGGTTAAAACGCGTAGTACGTTGCAAAGGATAAGCACAATGGCTATAATAAAACCGTGGCCCAAAAGGAAGATCACTCTTCTTAAACTGCAAGAAGGTTGCTTTAGCCAGAGAATGGTTAAGTCTGCAAAATTGCACAAGAAAGAAATCAAGTAGCAGCAGCGGAAAATGGAAATTGTTAGCTACTCTACGCGAAAAAAGAAGGCGAGAGAAATTTACTCAGATGTAGTTTCAAAAATGACAGAGGTGAACATTCAACTGCAGAAGTTCAGATTAAAGTAATAAGATGAAGACATTGGAGATAAAAAACAAATTACTTAGGCTTACCCCAAGGCAAGACGCGCTGACGGAGCTAGCAACGCAAAGTAAAAGTAGATAGAGGGTAGTTATCGCATAAAAAGCAAACTACCGGACGCTTCATCATTATCTAGGTAGGAAGGAGATTGAATTAATCAAGCGAAAAGGAAAAAAGATGTATCGCTTCTTCTTGCATATAGAAAAGAACTCAGGTGTGCAGTAAAATATGTGTGCAACTCATAAACAATCACGAATTTTGCCTGAAAAAAATGATGTAGATGCTTAGATTATCTTTAACTTGAAAGAGAAGTTTAGATAGACTATACAAATGAGAAATGAGGCGATGCCTCACTAGCAGAAAAACAGAAAATGACGATGCTGCGAATCAAGAATCCGCTACTTATAGGAGATGCAACGGATTGATACTGCAGCTACGCTGCACTGCGGGTGAAAGTTACAAAAGCCCAAAAATTTTCTTGAACATCTGAGGAGTTTGGTACCATTTGGTTACTTGCAGAACAGCAAATTGTTATATATATATAACACTACCTTTAGTCCTGTTGTACAATCTGTCTTTTAATATATTCTTTGTAAGTTTAAAAGCAACTGTAATTCTACTACGACGTGATTACTTAGCTTTGGTGATCACTTTTGAAATGTTGGTCATGTACACTGCGTTGTACTATGTTTTGTCCTAGTTTGAACATTTCATTAAGAGAACTTTTTCAAACATGCGATAAATTTCCCACTTTGAACTCTGGTACTTTTGATCAATTTTAGATTCTGTTCTGTAATTGCAAATCAATTAACACCTGAACAATACCTTCTACGAATTTAAGTGTTTGCATTGGACAAGTTTCTCCTCGCAGTTCCCTCATTGTTGGTTTGAAGCATGCATGTCCTATTTTATTGTAGGTGCTAATTTCATGTGTTAAGATCACTTTACTTCATGCCATATTCTTAAAAGTATAGAGTGAGAACTCTAAATGTTAGTTAATATTCTTAGATTGAAACACGGAACGGGTTTCTATGAAATGACTTAATTTTATTAAGAAAACAATGCAAAGAGTATTGATGAATTAATTAACTTGAACGCAACAATGCCACATATACTTTGTACGTTAATTTGTTAGAATGCAGATATGAAGGTGTAGAGACAAAAATAGCAGAGTAGGAAATGTTGTAAAATACAAATTTTTCAATTTCTTTATTACAGCCATTGTTGCGAAAGTGTTTATGATAAATTTATTTTAACATAAACGCTAGAGATACCAAGTATGAGTAAATGAGGGGAAATGAAACTATAATGGAAGTGATCATGTAAACTAGCGAAGAAAAGTTATTTTTTCATTTGAATTTAAGCACTTATTCATCTGAAAACTGTTGCATGGGTCATTTGTATGCCGAAATGCAATAGTAAACCTACAGAAAAAGCATTATGGTGCTAAATAGTTATCAACATTTCTTATTACCATCTTATCTTAATAATCTTGAATTTTCCAATGAAGAATGTAGCTTTCTCAAAAAACTTTATTTTCAAAAAGCCGAAGATATTGATTCTGAGTGAAAGCAACTGAAAATAATTACTCGCAAGATCATTTTGCACTCATCTTTGCAAAGGGTTAAGATGTTGCAAAGAAAAATTTGCATGAAACATTCTTAAGATACAATACAAAAAGCTATAGCGGGTCACTCAAGGAATCATTTGAAAAAAGAAATTCAATAATAACCAGTAGTGGGCATGTTCAATGTATATGTGACATAAAAAGTGCACAGGCAAATAAAATTGGAATGAACGTAGAGTGATTAGTTAAAATTTAGGATTTGCTGCTACAAATTTTAAAAATGTTGTGTTATGAAATCTAGCAGCTCCAAAAATCACAAAAAATGTATTTTAAGATAAAGGATATAACGATTTTTTTAAACTTTTACAAATTCTCTCTGCACGTGTTTCAGCAATGTAGTAATATCGGTAGATTGGAAAATGCGTTTTTATAAATAATGCCACACATCGAACAATCTTATTACTCAAGATTTAATTTCAATTCGTTCCTAAGGCTCTTCGTTACTGCACTTTTTGACTTTTACGTTTGGTTAATTTCGACATTTTTTCTGTTTCATACCGGTTGCATGTGCATATTTGCAAATATAGCATGAAATACAATGTGTGAGTGTTATGCAACAGAATTGATGAATTCTGATATCAAATAAAATGTCTTAATAGTTAAAGAAATTTAAGAACATACATGCAAGAAACTAATTTCATTATAAAAAAATGTTACGTTATCTTGCAATGATCCACTGTTTGAGTTGGATCTTTTGTCTTCACTCCTATAATTCCCTTATTGCATTTTTAATGACCTAATTTGCTTCTCAACACCGGTATGCAACTTGATATAAATGCGAATGAAGGTTGGAGTCATTGAAACTGCAAGTTATTTTCAATGTGACAAAATATGGTGCTTAGGAAAGGATTTAATAAACTGAAACAAAGGCATGCAACAAAAATTTTGAGGGTACTTCCGCGGAAAATACAACAGAATGGAATCAAAGTTGATTGTAGGATATCTCATCCGATCTAACGAGGAATAAAAAAAAAGCTCCAACACCAAAATAAAGCCTTTTAGAAATTAGGAAGAAAAGAGCTAGAGCATATTTTTCTGTTAGCTGAGAGTTTTTATAGGTCACTTACAACAAAAACACTTTGCTCTGACAATACACAACATTTTGCTGACAAACAATTCATCTAAGAGGAGATAATAAGCAATACAAAAAGAAATAATGGATGAATTTTTATTTATGTTGTTCATTTAAAATTTCAACAAAACTGCAATCTTTGCTGGTGCAATGAAATGCGCTTTCAAGCAAGAATCTTGCAGCCAAGCTTCTATTGGTGCTCCGATTTTGCCTTTTCCTATGGAAGCACTCATATCCTCATGTATTACTGGTATTTTGGGCAAAGCCCTTTTGGCATCAGCTTGAAAAAATGCGCTGAAGCACAAGAATAAGTATGCGTGACAAGAACTGCGCAATAAGAAGACTGCGAAGAAACAGTTTTTTTAAATTGTTCTTTTTTATCAAAACTACGAAGTAAAAACCTTCTAAGTATATGGAGAACATCGAAAGCGCTTCTCCCATTGATATTTCCCTCATTTCTTGGAATGTTGCAGGATGGACGACGACCCTCAACCTTATCGAGTCACATTACGGGACTTTGACAAATTTCTTTCAAAAACACAAAATCGATATTTTGTGTATTCAAGTGCGACGAATTACTTTTGTAAAAGTTCCTGTTATGGCATAATTGAGTTGTTACTGAACCAGATGCATACGCTAGAGTGTCCGTTGTTCCATTAATGACATTTATTTCAACTAGCGAGGGGTTTAAATGCCTCCATTGAAAGACTGCATTTGTATAAAGCGAATTAAAAGCAAAGAAATGGTAGAAATTTTGTTGGCTATAAGCGGTTGTTATGGTTGTGTTCAATTTTCCAATTTGATTGATTTTATGAAGGTTTAGAGAATAATCAGTCCACACTTCCCTTACACACGATATCTTAGTAACTGTAACAAATCATTATTCGCAATATGTAATTCGCTAAAACTATTTCTTTGTAGTTGATAGTGCTAGTATTGAACACGATTTCTACTGTTATTATACTGAGATAAGCTCAAATGAATAATAGTTCAGACAGAAATGTCAAAAATCTTTGTACAGTGTATTATTGTAAAATTTATTAAAAATTTTCCATATAATTGGTACTTCAAGAGGGTACTACTTCCTTTAATTCTATTCAATTTTCTTGAAAGTTAAGGCAAACTCTGTGCTTTTAGTGTCCAGAATACATTGATTTTAAGTAACACTTTGACACCTTTTCCCTGTGGACACACAATGTGTGGTCTTACCACTTTTTTTCAGTTGTTTCTTCCTAAAAACCTATGCTTCAGATATCATGCATGTTCTATATTAAATCTATTGTAAACTTTTTTCTACTTAAACGTGAAGTTTTATGGATCCCAGTAATAGAGTGTCTTGTTTTTTACTGGTTAGCAAGAAACGTTTGAGACGACCGCTTATTAAAATTCTTCACATCTATGTCAAAAGTAATAGCAGGATGCGTTGTAGAAGAAATTGATTACATGTATTGCAGTCCAAGTAGGTTTCTTATCGTATTAATTTACAGAGGATTGAACCATTATACTTCTTTCTAGTCTTAAAAACGTACTTTTTTCTTTTCAATACATTGTGTTTTATGAAGGAAGCCAAAGTCTCACAAAAGAAATTAGCCGCGGATCCTAAAAGCATTGCCTCTATTATCCCTAATTATGATACATTTTGGTGTTGCTGCTCACAGAAGCGTGGCTTTATGGGTACAATCTAGTGCAAGTGTAAAATCGTAGATTATATTTTTGCTTGTCAAACATCCAATGTGTACGTTGCCTTGTCTACCAATAAAGATTGCTTTTATATATGGAGTATACATGGACTATATAAGGTCTTTATATTCACTTTGTATACCACGTATCTCCACTTACCACACATGTACTTTTGGTGTGTGCCTCTCGCCTGTAAGTAGGAATGCCGTTGGACATTGGAGAGAATGGCTTGCTCAGAATTTGAAGTTTCTTATATGAACAGGCTGTAATTTTCTTTTTGATAAATACAAGTGAATTCTTCATGTGTAAACATTGTAGAAATCCCAAACTATGTGATAGTTTTTTACAAATCAACACCCCCATTAACCCTATTTCTCTTTTTCTTCATTTCTAGGTTACAGCGGCGCTACAACCTTCTGTCGCTCGTCTCTAACCAGTTATGCAGACGCTCAGCCATTTTCAACATTACTCTCTCCACGAGATGCATCAAATCGACATATTTTTTATGGAATCCCTCCTGTTGCTCTGCCGCCATCCGACGTCTCGCCGCATATGGGAGCACCCATTAAGTGCTTTATTTCTTCTCTCCATTCTGTGCGCATTTCCTGGTGGTGGAACCCTGATGAAGGCATCTCCACCCTCTCTCCTTCATACGATTTGGTTTCATTCTCCTCAGACTCCCTTTCCTTTATTCCTTCCCCATCACTCTCTTATTTTTGCAAGAGTGCAAGCAGCAAATCTCCGTCTGTACACTATGATTTAAATGATGAAGGACGTCTCCTGATCACTCGCCACCCACATTTTACTTTATTAAATGTATATGTACCCACCAGTGGCACTGCATATTCACGATTACCCTACAAAATGCGATTTCTCCATGGATTGAGAGCAAAAATGTTGGAGTTACGGTACGAAATACAAAATTAGCCATTATGTTTTGCAGAGTCTGTACACAGAGTGTTTTCCTCTTGTTTCTATAGGAAAGGTAGAAATAAATAGCTTAGGAATGCTTTGTTTTATTTAAAAACTCCTCAATTAAAATGGGTGTGTTTGGTGATCCCAATGGAGTGCAAACAGAGCATTAAAATTCGTGTGTGAAAACTAAATTGGGGTGCAAGCAGAGTATTAGAATTCGTGTGAAAATAAAAAACTGAGAAAACTACACCCACTTCTTACATTTATACCAATTTCCTCTTGCCTTGCGTTTTCTTCCAATTTGCGCTGAGAGATTGATAGAGGGAGGTAGTATTGATATGGATGGAGAGAGAGAAATTGATGCTTTCTATTTCTCTTAAAAAAATATTCACTTCTTCCACTTTTATGGTTTCCAGTTTACACATAGTTCTTTGCATGTTATACTTTTTTTCCAAAATAATTTTTACGCTTTTCTCCGTTACACTATTTCTTTATGTTTTCTGTAATACACAGCGTTGTGACAGGTTTACCTGTGATATTAGTAGGCGATTTGAATGCCTCTTATCGTGGAGAAGATTGCTATTGGAGCGATCGCCTTTTAAATATTCGGCAGCTATGGGCATCCACAGCCGCTGTTTCTTCTTCAAATGGAATGCCTGTTCTCACCGTTGAAACTGAAAAGAATGAATTTGATAAGTCTTTGAACACTGTGTTGGATGAATCAATATTGAAAAAGCTACGTGAGCATGGACCTCTCATTGAATCCTTACTTCGAGACGATGCAATGCATTCCATCCTCTATGTTCCTGGGAAAGAAAAAGGAGAAAAATCTACCATAGGTACCTCTTATCAGAACTTGAGAATATAGAATGAAGAAAGAGAGAGGGCTGCATTGAAATAAATGTTTTTTGAACCGTATAAATCTCTCCCTCTCAAGTATATATAGGCTGGTTAGAATTTTGCAATCCCTATTACAATGGTTCAAGATTTAACAATTTTTGTAGTTTTTAAGTGTATTCTTCTGTATGGTTTTTAGAGAGAAATTTTGGTTAAAAAAAATTTCACTGGGATGGAAAAGTTATTGAATTTTTATTTCATTTTTAGATTATTTCTTTATTGGTGTGTTCTAAAAACGTTATATCTTTATTTTTAGGATCCTCTTTCTATAGCAATCGAAGGAATGCAAGTTATCGCTTTCTTCTTAATGTTCCTAATGGCTGCACTACCTCAATTGGAAAACCCTTGTCTGTCTTTAAATTTATTTTATAAAAGTCTAGAAAGCCCACTTAGATGGACATATTCTATTCATTTTTTGAAAAGAAGAAAATACTAAATACAAATGTGTGTGCTTATAATAGATGGGTATATTGAATGAAGTTTTCTTGATAAGAAAAAAATTTTATGATAAAAAAACAAGAGAAAATAATTCTCTCAGAGCGTATGTAGATGCACAGTAAATTGTATGAATGTGCGTAGAGGAAGTGAAAAGGAGAAATTGTGTAGCATTTTTTATAGTGTTCCTATCTTTTTTCAGTGATTCAATGGAAGAGGCTCTGCTGCATACATCATTGAAGCCCTGTACTATAGCAGATACATATGAAGAAGAATGTAAATCTTTTATTTTTCATACTGCCTTTAAAGAAAACAAAGAAAGTTCTCTTTTTTCACTTATGGGATCCTATTCCTATCAAGTATGTCTACAACAAGGCTGTAGAAAGTGGATTTTATACTTGTTGTTTTAATGGATTGGACAGAAGCCTCTGTTGGAGAAATTGGGGCCACGTGAGAGTATTTTGTAGGAGAATTTAAATGGAGAAAAAAATTTTAAAAACGTAAAATTTTTTTCCATTCTCTCCTTTTTCAATAAATTTAGCAATCGTGTTGGGAAAGAGGGAGTATAAAGTGCTACAGTGTGTGGGTGCACTCTCCTGGAGTGTGACAAAAGAAGGAATACGTTTGAATGTTTAAAAAGCAATGGATGAAAATGGAGTTATCATTTCCATGCTCTATTTTTTTAAAGGAAGAGGCAGAGTTTATAGCGTGTAAAAAATTAGAAATGTATTGGTATGGTTTAAACGCAAGAGTAGAGATATTTAGCATTTAAACCTAATTTTTCTATAACAGTGTAGAGAGAAGTGGATGCATTTTTTTTATTCATTTCAACTATACCAGATACTGCAAACAAGCGTATTCCTCTTGAATTAAATATATATATATATATGAATTTTTTGTAATGCTTTTTATCATTGATCTATGTCTGATGCTGTTAATTCGGCTCAGAATGTGATGCAGATGTGCGATTAAGTGAGAGAGAGGGACATAGGGTGAAAGAATGAAATACAAACTGTGAAGTTTAAGTAGAGTTTGGATGAGATATATAAGAGGTAATGTGGAGGGAAGTGTGAAAAATGTAAAAAGAAAATAGACAAAAGACTAAGGAAAATGAAAGAGAGTACAAGAAAAGATGTGATTGATTTGACTTTAAAATTTATAGGCAGACACAGCTGAAGGCCACTGGATAGCGCGTTATGAGGATCGCTTGAGTGTTTCATTTTTGGCTGATTGCTTCAAAGCTATTCAAGTAAGACAGCAACAAGAACATAAAAAAAGTTTTTTTTTTTAATGTAGTGGAACACGATGAGAGAAGGTTTTTAACAAGGATAAAGAGCGAGTTTTATTTTGTTTAGTATATACAAATGTATGTAAATAAAATCAAATAGCATTAAGACCTATTTGTAGAAATTGCAGCTACTCTAGGGTTCAAACGCGTATATAGATTGGGTATACTCTTTCTTTACATAAACTCCTGTGTTTTCAACGTTTATAAATGTAACAAGGAAATAGAAAGGGGGCTTCTTTGTACTAAGCAGAGAGAAATTTTACACGTTGAAGCAAGCTTTTTATTTTTTGTAAGTCTAATTTTTTTGTCTCAATTCTGTTTATTTTCCTTGCAATTTCTAACCATTAGAAAAACAAAAAAAAAAATTCTTTTCCCTGTAAACACTTGTAGGTACCCCTCACACTCTATGAACAGAAACAGCTATCCACTCTAGGAGAATCCTTTCATCCTCCGTGTGTACAAAGGTGGATGCAAGCACTTCTTCAAGAAGATTCGATGATTGATAGCTTTGCCACGGTTCATCCCACTTATAAGGATCGTTTTACGGCATTCGATCAATATTCCAACCGGCGATATACAAACGAAGTGGGATTGAAGAGTTCTTTCTTTTATGAATTACATTGAGAGAGATTATTGGGTTTTTACTTAGGCCTGCAGCGGGTGACACCAGTATTTGGTGTGGGGAGGCGCTATTGATTTCTTTTTTGCTTTTTTTTGTATTCTTATTGCATGTATGTGTGGGTTTTTTTAAAGAATAGTTCAAAAGGAAAATGTGATGAAAAGAACGAAAAATGCAACTTTGGAAGTCCATAGCATAAGACCCCTATATTTTTAGAGAGGAAAATATGTGTGCATGTGCTCAAGAGCCATGTTTATAGAGAAAAAAGAGGAAAAGAAAACAAAAGAAGGATGCTAGACACAATGTGAGACGTTTTGATTGGGTAGTAAACAATTGTTTTTGCATACATGATCCCTGAAATCAAATGATTTTAGATAGCTGTGGATAGAAAAATACGAAGAGGAAAAATTTATTTACTTAGCCTTGGATTTTTTGAAAAAACATTCATGAAAAGAACAATAGAGAAGGAGCTTTTCCAATAGTTTTTCTTTTATGGCCTATTTTGTTTGCTGTTAAGAATATGGGGATACATACAAGTGTAATGCTACAACGTGTATTTGTGATACTCAAATATTAAGAAGGGGCCTATTCAAATATTGTGCAAAAAATGCAGGTTTTTTATTTATAAAATGAAAATTTTAAAAATAGGATTGGAATGGAAATTTTTTAAAAATTACACAGGCAGGGTTTTTTTATTTATACTACTATCTATCCATCCTATGCATGCATATTTAGGGAGTTCGTATTGACTATATATTGTTGGACCATGCTCTCTATTTAGCGCATATACATCCATTCAAGGATTTATTTACGGATGAAAACATCATGAATCCTGTGACTCAGCAGAAAAGGCAGAAACCCTCTCCTTCTGATTCTCCTTTGGGTGTAAACTCCGCTATGAAAGATGTAAACGTGACCGCATGGACGCACCGTGATGAGCGTATTGATGTAAGGAGTGCTAAAAATAAAGAGGGAGAAAAAACATAATTTATGCATAGAGGGAGTATACTACAGAAATGTTAAATGCATCTGTGTGCATTGAAAATGGCCACAACAGGATTCTCTATGCCTTGCTTAATAAAATTATATTCATTAAGAATATCATTCTCTTGTAAGATAAATAGATAGTGTCTAGGTGTCTTCTCCGGAGAAAATAAAGTAGCAGGCGAGGTGAATAAGCAATTAAAAACTTTGAAAATGTATAGGACACGTGGAATGCGTTGATGCATGAATATGAGAAGGAATTTTTTAATTCATAGGATGAGAAAGTCTATCTTGTACTGTGGATATTGAATTGGATCAGCAAAAAATCTAGAAAGTGAATGAAAGGCGAGTTGAAAGAGAAAAAGTGTGATTATATAGGGTAAGAGGTTTACTCGTAGTTTTCCTACGGAATGTTTATCTATTGAGAAAAGAAAAACGCGTGTTTCCATATGTAACCTCTAAAAATAAAAACTATACCCCCCTCCCCCATTTACCGTTTGTTTCTCCTTTGAAATAGATTTCCTTTTCTTAACTCAAGTACTGGTAGATCGTCTCTATTGATGTAACATGTTTATATGTATCTAGTCGGAAGAGCATGCACTAAACCTAGTCACTGCATATGGTAAATGGAAACCCGCTCCCTTTGATGGATCAGGTTTAGTGGAAGAAGCTCTGACAACTTACAATACACAATTTCCAACGTGTGGCCCATATATTGGAATGGTATACATGCCTCCAAGATACAGTGATCATATTGCTGTATGTGTGACGTTAAAGCAGGCATTTGAGCATGGGAAAGCTGATTCATTTTTTCAGCGAACAGGTCATTTTATTTTGATAGAATTGGTCAAAATTTATAGCCATTATAGAAGAGAAGTGCTATGAGTGGGGGTGTAGCGTTTGTTTGCTCTTAAGATGTTTTCAAAACGCTTACAATACTTTTGCCTTTGTTCCTTAATTGAAGGGAGTTCGATTTCTGTACTCCTATTATGATTTCGGCACTGAGGAAGTATGCACCTTTGCGTGTCATCTTTCTAACTCTATGCGAACGAATAAGGGTGTAGTTAATATTATTTTGTTTATGTTGTTAATCTTAGTTTGATAACAGTCTACTAATTGTAAATTTATGTTTTTGAAAGTACAAGAGATGATGCAGCATGCTTACCTTGTTTGTCTATAGTTATATTCGTTTGATTTACTTGTTTTTGTTTTCCATACCTTGTATTCATATAGATCTGTTTTCGTTAGTTTTCCCTAGCTTTGTGATACAAAAAATGAGAGAAGATTTGCAACAAAGGTTTGTAAAAATATCCGGTAATTCATGTAGTTTGGATAAGCGATGCGAATCCACACGACGGGCTCAACCACATCGACAATGGCAAAGCATTCAGACATTTTTCCAAAAACCTTCAGCTAATCAGAGTAGTGTTTTGAAAAACTCTTTCGTAACATCTTCATCGTATTCACAGCCTCTGTCTGAAGGTATAGCATTGTTACTATTAATTCATATAGTAGAAAAATATCTTATCACCACTGTGTTTAAAAATGATGGTATTTCGGTCATAGGAGTTGTGAAGGCTTGAACAGTTGCTGCGATAAAGTTCATGTTTGTAGGGAATATGAGGGGATGATAAATACTGCGGGATAGAAGTACTTTGAATTTTAGTGCCCCATCCAGGCTAGGGTTAGAAAATCTGGTTACCACAACTCTGCGTAACAATGCTCAGCTTAAGTACATAAATGTGTTTTGTAGTACATACAGATACTGCTTATTTACACTTTTTTAATGCGCAGTTTTAATCTGAAGTTTGCACTTTTAAATTGTTTCCAATGTGGATTACTTTCTAGGGGGAAAGCTATCACCTGAAATCGTAGTACTAGATGACACTGAAAAAGAAACGAGCTCAAAATTAATTACTGCATTAGGAAAATCAGCTGCTCAAAAGGCAACAAGAAATGATGATTCAAAAAAGCATCTGAAGCCATGTATGAAGCAACAGCTTGATTTACGGCATTACTTTAAGCGAAAGAAAATAGAGGAATAAACATATTAAAAGTTGTTTTTCTATTTAAGCGGAGAGGTATGCATTGCCTCATTTTTTCAAATTCTTCGAGTTTAATTATAGTTTTCATTACATCCTTTATTTCGAGCGGTGTCTAGATTATACACGCTTGTAGGATTTTTGCTAGAAAAGTATGTCATATGCCTGTTATAACTCGGGTATTTATGCTTAATAGAGTTACCATTTACTCTAATCTTCTTGCTCAGTTTATAAATCTATTAGTGGGCTATGCTATTCTTTTTTATTGAAGTAAAACTTATAAAAAGGCGGTGATGAACTTAAAAACAAATTGAAAAATGATGCCTTTATTTTTTTGTATTATGTGTTGTGAGACAAGGAGAATGGAAGAGCTATCATGCTATCCCTAAAGTGTTAGCTGGTTTGAATTGAAGCATCAAAGTATTTTTGGTGCACAATTTTACAGACAACTTAAAATTCGTAGCTGCATTTTGAAGCAATTGTGCGAAAAAGAAAACGTCTACAGTTCAACAGCCATTTTATTACTGAAAAAATGGAATTTGTGAAGATAATAGAATGTTGCAACTCGAAGAAATAGGGGTAGCAGGTTTAAAAAGGAAGAAGTGTATCAGTGACACGGGGTATAATCAATTAGTTAACATATCATTACATTCGTACTTAGGAATGCCCAGTACCCGTTACCGCTAGTTTAACTTTGATATCCCACTAATGTTAACAGGAGATTTTTAGAATCACAGACATTCTATCAGCATGCTAGGGTGTTTCGCCCATTGCTTGGAAGCCTTTGTAAAACGCTGCCTTGTGAGTGAAGTGCTGCAATAGTTGAAAGTATAAAACTTTAGTGATTCAAGTTCATAAAAATTGAAGGTTTGTCGTAAAACATGGTTTTCATGCATGAGCTTTGCGCTTGAAGAGACAAAATAGTCAGATCATGAATGAACTAGCCCCTGATCCTGAGAATAGATTGCTAAAGGCTAACTTGATGAAAATCTTCCAAAGATATCCCAACCATGTTACTCAGATTTTTGGTTGAACCAAATATATCGAATTCCTACATCAAACACTTTTGAATTTGATTTGAAAAATTGCCGAAGTTTCCAATGTGGATACGCTTTTGCATCAAATCATATATCTCTACTGTAGAATTACCCTTAAAATGTAAGAGAAGTCTTGTGCGAATGGTTCCATAAGAAATGATCCTATAGCCAAACAGAAAGAGGATTTTCAAAAGAACAAGACAATTTTTTCCAAATTATTAAACAATTCGGTATAACTTTTACTTACAGCGATTTTCTACGTAAATACCTGATTGAACATGTAAGAACAGGTCATGAATTGACAATATTCCATCTCCGTCGAGATCGTACGTGTGAAATGCCATGACATTCTACAAATAGTGCCGCTACAAATTTCGGGAATGTTAATACCAAAGGTCAAAATAATCAAGCTTTGTCAGAATATTTTTATAAACTATCTTAAAGCGCAACTCTTCCCACCACGGCCTCAGAACTTCCATATAGAATTGGAACAAGTATGCGAAGGAAATCATCTTTCCTTACGTAGCCCCTCGCTGCAAAAGTTTGAAAAAGAAAGGCTGATTCAATTAATAGGGTTAACTTAGTAATTAGACTATGTAGAACTCCACCTAAAAAGGGTTCAAATAAAAGTTGACCACAGATAACAATATACTTTAATTCATTAATTTTTGAGTCTCTGCATATAAAGAAGCTGTTCCTAAAATTATTCAGTAATCTTACAATTTGGATCTACTAGTTGAGAGAGTCGCTTTGCTAAGGGTAGAAAGGCTTCACCAAAGAGAGCTTTCAGTCCATTGCAAAAAGTAGTTTTTGAAGCATAGTTTCGTTTTGTTAAATGGCAAATCTTCGAGAAGTTTTCTGTTGTTAACATGAAAATGGTATAGACTCATTTTTCTAAAGTCCAGCTACTAATGCCTTAAGAAAACTTGATATACTGCAATGCCTCAATTTGACAAAACGCTACGCGCTGAAGGAGCTAATCAATACGCGAGAAGAAATGTTAAACGATAAAGCAATTGTAAAACTTACTCTCTAGTACTTGCAATGCTTTTCCGGTTACTTTTTTACTATTGAGAATATCATTGTACTCCAGCTGTAAAATGCGCTGCAATTGCCTGGTTTGTTTGGTATCCTCATACTTGTTATATTCTGAGGTACAAAATTGAACTCTACATGCTTATCTACAATGGACGAGTAATTCAGCAATACAACTATATGGATAACTTAACTTACTAAATGAGTAAGTTAGAACATTTAGGGTTTAAAAACTTCAATCAAGATTTAATGAAAAGGGCTCATTGATTATCATAGATACGCATTACACAGGTATGGATGAATAATTTAAAACTACTGCTTTCCCTTTCTTGTACATACCTGCACTGTATACTATGTCGCAAATACATTCAAAACAATGTACTTTAAATTGAAAACGAAGCAATGTTGAAATGGTTTTTGCACGCAAAAAAACTACCTTTACACAAGCTACAGAAGCGCTATGATAAGGTAAAGAATGATTTGGTGTTTCGAACAGCGAAGAAAGTCGTGTTTTGCAATTTAGACCTATTATGCCAATAAGATATTGCTTTACAATTCTGATTTTATTAACCCTTATCATTAAAACCTCTCTCAGTTTTGCTACAAAACATCACAACATAAAAAAAATGGAAAAGCAGCATCGACTACTGCACACGCATATTTTTTGTCAATACATTTCAAGCGAATTGTAAACGTGTCTTACAAACCATCCAATTCAAAAATAGCAAATCAAATTTCTGCTGTCTTTTCTGCAGCAGAAAAATGAATTGAGCGACAATATAAAATGTAGCAATAAGGGCAACCTAGGTATGCAGCGGTGTTATATAGCAGAATTCAATAGAACAAGAAGAATATGAAATTATAACCTGGTTCCTCTCGCTTTAGAGACAATGTCTTATCCATCTTGTTTAACTGATAGCTCGTTGTGCTTGCTTCTTTGAACTTCTTTGCTAAACTACAACTTTGTGCTCACTCCGAATATGGAATGATATTTGCTAACTAAAAGCCAGGTCTCTAGCAGCAACTATTACGTGGGAGAATGAATATTGAAAGTTTATATCGAGATAAACAAGCAATTTGCGCCCACAAATCATCAAAAAGCCTGCTCTGCAGTGTTGCAGAAATTGGTAAGATTGCTTTTTCTCTACTTTGCTGTAAAATATATAAGGGAATTCTGCAGCATTTATTCAATTAATAGCTAAAAATGAGAAATTTAAAATATTGCTTCAAGGTGTTTTTGCCAAAAGTATGAATAACATGAGAATTGAAAATATCACTGAAATATTAATTTTAAAAATATTACTTTTACCAAAACAAGATATAATTTTGATATGTCATAATTGAGTATACTTGAAGATGGTTCATAGATGCTAGTCAGGTGAGCGTGGCGTAAATCGAAAGCCTTGTTAAAAATTTTCACTTACAAGTAGGAGTTCAACATTGTATGCTGAAATTGCTAATAAAAAAATTAAAGACCAGATGTGTATTCATCCATAAAAATGGACGCAGTAAGAAAGTGGATATATTTTCTAATTTTTATTTTTGCGCTAGGGTCTCAATATATGAGAAGATCCGAAGAAATATATACTCATTACTGTGCATTTTGGTAAATTTCTTTCTGTAGG
>JADAQX010000791.1:0-24232 GCA_015476325.1 Cardiosporidium cionae
TGCAGAAGCTGTAGTGCCCGCACCAAATAATCCACCAGTAGATGCAGTAGGAGTAGCACCCGCACCAAATAATCCACCAGTAGGTGCAGCAGGGGCAGCACCAGCACTGAAGAATCCACCAGTAGATGCAGAAGGTGTAGTGCCCGCACCAAAGAATCCACCAGTAGATGTAGTAGGAATGGCACCCGCACCAAATAAGCCACCAGTAGATGCAGGAGGGGAAGCACCCGCACCGAAGAATCCACCAGTAGATGCAGAAGTGGTACTAACGCCAAATAAACCGCCAGTAGATGCAGCAGGAGCCACGCTTGCACCAAACATACTTCCACTAGGGGCAGTAGCCGCACCACCAAATAATCCGCCAGGAGCCAAACCGGAACCAAAACTGTTTCCAATAGAAGAGATCGCGGGAGTCGCGCCACCGCCAAACATTGCACCAGGGGGAGCAGCACCTACATCACGCATAGCACCAAACCCACTACCCGTAGAATCGATGCTTCCAGAACCAAACAGATTTCCTGTCGAAGAAACTGTGGTAGATCCAAAGAAGCCACCACTAGATGCTGGGATAGTGCTACTTTTAAACATTTTACCAGCTTATCAATTTATCACCAGTACTACCAAACATGCTATACAAAAGAGCTTGCCTAAAGAAGCTCTTCGTGTTGTACTCAAAGTGTGATTATAAGAAAAAATAGAAGTATACGCAAATTAAGCCGTCAATTTTCAGCTGGGAAGAACATCTAGAATATACTTTTGATTAATAGTAGCCTGTAAGAACCTGAAAAGGTAACAAAACGCGAAACTGCTTTTTGGTTTAAAATAATGAATGAAATGGCGGAAGAATCATTCATGAAAACTTGATACACGAATGCTTCTCAAATTCGTTTTGTAAATTCATCTGAAGAAGAACCTATGTTACAAATTTTCGTTACATAAGCTAACACCCTATGAAGGATCACGTCATGCCGAGCTCATTTTACTTTAAGCGAAAAAGAAGCCTCACGCAATTCCCTTTGCAGAGAGATATTCCTAATCAGTAATTAATGCTCTGCGCGTGCATGAACTTGAATACAGTGCTTATTTTTTCAATTACATGTTACCATAACTAACCCTAAGATGAACAAGCAAACGTGCTATTAAAGAAGGACAAACGGTAAAATCAACTGCGTTTCATACACTAGTATTCCTATTCTCTTAATGGGTAATTGGCAGAAAGAGTTGAGACCAGCAGAGCCCATGACAAACTTCATGAAATTTGTACTGCAGCGGAAGAACACTCTCCGGAGATAAACTAGCAATAAATCACTGTATTGAGAAGCTGATACGTTGCAGAGGTTGATTCGTTCAATGTGAAATGCAAAAACAGAAAGTTTACATCAGACCAATTCAGAAAAACCTCGGCACAAATTATCAATATCAAAGGTAGAAAGTCGAAGGCGAAAAGAAAAACGGTTAAAATGCAGATTACAATCACTGCCACTGAGTGCCAAGCTTCTTTGCGCTCATATGTTTCCACTGAAAGGAGACACCGGCACAATAATATTTTACGAATTATTGTGTAATAGTAGCTACTACTGCTTCCCGTGACCGTTCAAAAGCAGGCAATGTGAGCGAGTAGAAAATTGTTCGCGATGATTTGTCACCACTTTCCAATGCCAGCCAGAATTTATAATCATCAAGGTAATAGGCAACTAACTTCTATAGTTCATACATACTCCGCAGTTTTTATAGCAAGCTACTTACTCTGTTTAACTGCAAAATAATGAAACAACCAAGTTTCAACCTCATAATACAACGCGACATTTAAAAATTGCTACATATGCTGCATGTTGGAAATCAAATTATTGGAAGCAAAGTAAATATATCTAATCGATTTCGAGGATTGTGAATGTTTCCCATTAGATTGGGATAAAGTTGACAAATTTTCTTTCTTCGAGCTACTGGACGTACAATAGATTTTTCGTTCCAGAACTTATTGATACACTTTGCAAGGGAGTATCTGGCCCTGTCACCGCCTATCTTGCTAAAGCACTGTATTTTGACGATAACAAGCGAATGATCAAATTTGAAAATTTTGAATCAAGCTACTAATTTTAAAGAAAATTGATTCATCTTGTTTTTCTATAAGATATGCACTTATCTCAATAATACCTCAAAAAGAGTTTTGATTTCTACCTTTTTTATGAATGCTTTCATAGTGTTAGTTGCAGTTTTTCATTATTGAGCAATTTGATATCGTATTCACAGCATGGTATGAGGGGAATCTACATGAAGCATATGCAAGTCATAATACGCAGTTTACATTGCAAATTTAAATAGGCTAACTCACGAATGATGGGAGATGTTTCAAAGTTTTCTTGTTTTCTTGGAGTGAAAGATATGCTTAGGAAAAAAGCAACTGATTTTTCGTTCATGAAATCATTATTTCTTTATATTGCAGTGTTTTAAAATTTAGGATTCAAAATTTCATGCTGAAGAAAATATTTAAAAACTGTAGCTTCCAGACAAAAAATTGTTCAATCTATAAACCTTTTTACATTGTGAAATCCAATTTGTAAGCCTCACTTAAATGTGTCAATTTATGCAAGGAAAAGTTGAAAATTTCTTCTTTTTTTTGCAATTAAAACAATGGTATTTCTTTATCATTATTTATAAATTATGTTCAAGGAAGGAGTGTTGAGAGTGCTTCGTTCGTTTTTATCTCCTCTTGAGCATTCAAAACCCATTTAATCATTAGCACTGGTTGTTATCACGACTAGTTGAACAAATAGCTTATTTCTTGTTTTTCTATACAGCACATATTTTCTATCGAAATATCAATCCCTAAATTACTTTCTTCTAAATGGAATGACGCATAATTCTGGCATCTTCTTTAAATACTACTCAAGAAATTGCAGTTAATTGGAATAGAAACAATTTTCACAGCTATAACTAATGTAATCACTGCAATTTTCTTTCAAAAAATGTTTAAATAAGTAGCAATACATTCAATATAAATAATAATTTACTACCGCAGCATAATTTTGCGAAAATGAAGTATCAAAGTTGTCATCGGCCTAACTCTGTAAAAGTAGCATCAAAAAGATAACAATTTGAATTAAATCATGCTAGCAACTAAGTGCTTTTTGGTTGTAGTTGAAAAACAATTCTTTCATAGAGTAAGTTATTTTTGTTGATGTCGATATGTATCATTGAAATCTGGTTATTTGATTTGCCAGTCGTAGTAAATCGACCTCCGCCTATTAAATTATCTTTTATGAATATATTTTATTGATTTTAAGTGGGAAGGACTAATAAGCTTTTCAATTTGAAGAGTATGGAAATATAATTCCAAAATATATTTTACTCGGTCCGCTCACTTTTGAAAAGATAGTTTTTTATCAACGCAGAATATAAACAAAACTTAGAACTTTACACCCAGTTTTCAAACATGTCGCAGCGGCCCCACAATTAAACCTTGTAACTCAGTAGCGTTAACGTTTTTGCTGTATCTTCATCTGCGTTTTCATTTTTGTTTCTTACATTCCACTTTAGTGACAAAGACCCTATGGGGTCCCAAAAATCTCGCCTCTTCTCTGAATCTTCCCTAAGGGCTAACAAGAAAATGTTTGACTTCTAATGTTCGTTAGTCACTACTAAAGTATTCTGTTTCGCTATCTCAACAGGCAATGCTCTGAAGAATTAATATCTTCCTTTCTACACTAAGTAGTCACTCACTCACATGATTGCGGGCAGACAGAACAGCACCTTACACTAAAAAAATACGCATCGTAGATGGGAAAAATGTCAAATAACAACATGCACATTTCCATAGTTTGTTATTCACCATGATGAAAAGGAGGTAACAATAACAGACCGAAAGAAGGACATTATCCACCGCAATAATTCAAAGTAGCTCTACCTAAATCATTCTGGCATCTCTTATCTTAAAACTATGTAAAAGCCGGAGCATCATGTTATGTAAGTTAACTATGTCTATGTTCTGGACTATGCGGACAACCTGTACGTTATCAATGTGTAAATTCTGTGTTCGCTCCTTACTCTGTAATTATAATGTATCACCTTTGCCCAGTTAAATTATGCAGGATATTGGGCCTACTAATCATTCAATTTTTCCAATCTGTGTCATGTCATATGGGATACTGCAACGAGTAACATTACTTCATATCGTTGCAATGTAAACATTTATTATTACATCAGTTTTTTATTTCGTTCACAACAGACCCTACAATTTCAATAGCTGTAATAAGCAATTTTCAGTATTCCAATACCGTATTTGTAGACATACCAAAATGGACCACCATTCGCACTACACTGCTCACTAATACAAATCTTATTCTATGTATCATATTGATGCAATCCAATCACTTATTGAAAATTTATACTCAGCGGTCTATAATGTATTTTTCATGCGAAGAATTCTCAATATTTTTAGAGAAATATCGGTCTTGCATTTATTCTCAGTCATTTGTTGATTTTTCTGGGTTTAGTAACTATTATCCTCACTTATTTTAATGATATTTAAAACAATTTGTTTTGTTCTATTTCTAAATATCTTCTTAAAATATATATTTGTGTTTAGTCTTCTTAAATATGCATTATTCGTGATATTTGTTCATTTAAAGAGTGAAATTTCTTTGGGAAGACAGTATGAGTGACTTTACTACTATTTTTAATCTATTTTCCAAACAAAAATGCAGTAAAAATGACTTGAGAATTATTGGAGGAATGCAGCGTCAAACTGTTACAATGCTAGCAAGCATTAAAAATTCAGATCAAATTACTTTACTTTAAATTACGAAATACTGTATGTACATACATAATTTTTCGTGAGAAAAAACTGCTTCCTGAATTCAGCAAGAAGCAGCTTCGAGCGTTCTCTACAAAAATTGACGCTAATTCACTTGGTATCAAAAAATATTTTTTAAGCATCTAAACAACCTTCGCATCATGAAATATTGTAATTTATATTATCTTAGAATCTATTTCATGTCGGAATTTTTTTTGCTGTGGTTATGCTGGGTAAAACAAGGTGTTCAAGGACAAACAATCATACAGCCGAAAGCAGATTATAGGGAGTTTCTATACTATCGTTTGCCTAATGGAGTGCGGGCAGTTTCTGTATTTCATCCGAAGACCACTTATACCGGATTCGCCCTCGCTTTGAATTGTGGCAGTTTTAATGATCCAGCTGGTAAGAAACTTTTCTGAGTATTTTTCTAGCCATGAGGATGATCCACTCTTATGTTGAAGCAGATATTCAAGGACTTGCGCATCTTTTCGAGCACATGGTTTTCTTAGGCAGCATGAAATACCCTTCATCAGGTCATCACATGCTTTCTTTTAATGCTCCAGTTTGAGTAGTGCATGCTATAACAGACAGTTACGATAACTTCATAACGAAACACGGTGGCGTAAATAACGCTTACACATCAAATGAAAACATGGTATTCTACAACCAAATAGGAAGCGAGGTCACTAACTTACAAACTAGCGCAGGCTACAAAAATCAAACTAGCGCAGGCTACAAAAATCTATGTTATTTTGTTGCTTGTTCTGCGTAATGAAGGCTTTTGATGAGGCCCTTGACCGATTTTCTGATATGCTCTTTGCCCCACTCTTCAAAGAAGAGCTTGTTTACAAGGAAGCACGTGCTGTAGATGCTGAACATCAAAAAAACATCCCATTAGGTAGTTTAATTATTGCCCAAAATCACAATGTACATATACACTTGTTCTACAGAAGATGAGAGGATTTGGCATACCATAAAAAGTTTAGCCAAAGGCCCACTTTCACAGTTCACTACCGGAAATATTGAAACACTTCTTCGGAATCCTTCAGCAGCACGCATCAATGTAACAGAACGCTTGCATAAATTTCACGAGGAAAACGTTTGTGGAGAAAACATTGCGGTAGTAACTATAAGCGACATGTCAAAAACTTTGCAGTGTTCTTAAATTGTGCATATGCTCATGGAATTTTGTTATCTTTTTTTAGACCATTGGTAACCCAAAGGCGTCTTGTCGAGGAAAAGTTTGGAAAAACAATTAAATCAGAGGAATGCGTAAACCGCACACTAAAAGCTAGCGCTTCTAATAGCACGAAACCATTCGGAAAGAAAAACTTACAGAGGTTCATACATCTGAAAGCCATTTCCAAAACAGCGACTTTGTGGATTACATTCGATCTTCCATCATTTTTGATTATGTACAAGACTCGTCCGCATTATGTTCTGTCTTACCTTTTAGAATATAACGGGAAGCATTCATTATCGAACGTATTACGACATCAAGGTAATACTTTGTGAAAATACCATGTTTGTAAGACCTTAGAGCTACACTTTATCGCAGAATTTGCGTATTCGCTTGAATCATATTGCGAGACCACGTATCAGAGCACCCTTCTAAACATAAAAAGTACACTCGGCAAACTGCCAAGTAGAAAAATTATATTATACATTAATAAAACTTCGCTATTCAGTCCGGCTTTCTCCAAAAGGAGCAAGGAATGTCCCTAAAGTGTTACAGATTTTATTTGCATATTTACACAAGTAAACTGAAAAATCGAACAAATGAGCAGAAGATATGAATCGCACATTGCTGCTACTTAGAATTAGAAGAAATGGTGGGCACGAAAGTGTATTGAAATCATTGGTAAGTTTCTTTCATGAATTTATTTCAACAAGCTCCCATATAGGAAACACAAACTATACACAATCCTCTTTTCTCGCTTAGGAGGAAAATAGCGAAATTTTGTTTCATTCTATCCAACCGAGCAATTCACCGCTTGATGAAGTTGCAAGATTGAGTCGAAATTGTTTACAATTTGATCCACAAGATGGTAACGATGTTTATGCAATAATAAAATGTCTACTACAAAGTTTTTTCCACTGTCTAAAGTGGTTGCAGCAGAGCTGTTGATACTTGAAAGAAATGAAAAATTCATTCGACATGTGATTAATATGCTCTCCGTAGATCGTGTTATCATATCGTTTTCCGATCCGAACATAGAACCAGATTTTTATGCTTTGAAAAATTGGAAGCGCGATCCCTTCTATGGCGTGGAGTTCAAGGTTTCTACCTTACGTGAACTAACGAAGAGGCAACTATCGGAAAGTTTGTCATACTCTGAGAGCCTACTCCATCTTCCGCCTCCGCTACAATTTGTCTCCAGTTTTGATAAGTTAAATATCAACACTGCACCGTACAGCAACTCTGTACCGCGAATGATTGAAGCAAACAAAGCATATGAAATTTGGTGGAGCGGTGAGCTAGAAAAAGAAAAATAGAAACATTTTACGAGCTTATAATCGTTGCACAGATATTGGTGAGCTTAAGCTTCCTCGAATCAAAGTGTTTCTCAGGGGCAGCATTCCATCTAATACGAGCTCCTTGCGAAAGCATACTCATGCCGTACTTTTCTGTGACGTCTTGAAGGAAATTTTCACGGAGCTGGCTTCCGACTTAGAGGTACGAAAAATTTGCCGTGTCATATTCAACGGTACATCACAGTCGCAGTTTACGAAATATTGTTAGGCTTGTGGAGCCTCACATGACATATCCTTCGACGATGATTCGTTTCATATATCTCTCGCTGGTAGAGCACAGCTTTAATAAATACAACTACAAATATTAATTTTTCGCTTGAGGTAGCTCATAATATATGGCAAATGCGGCGGTTAATTTCTCTTTTTTCCATCGCTTTAAGGAAAAATAAGTTATCACAGCATGACACGTTACGTCGAATTCGGAGGGAAAGAATATGGAACCTTAAAAACACAAACGAGGGTTTGACCTACATGGCGCTTATTCAGTCATAAAAACTTGCATACATGCCACCATTTCTTTATTATTTATAGAAGCAGCCTTCCAACACGCAATTGAGGCTACAATTGTGTTGCTGACTAGGGCTGCATATCACCGAAGCAGTGTTCTGAACTGGCTGCAATCATCCAACTTTTCACTGCAGGATGCAGCCCATGACATGCAAAACATTCTCAAACATGTTTGTAAACACATAGTAACAACCAGTAGACAACTATTGCACACACAGACTAAACAGACATATTGGAAAGCTTATGTTACGGGAAACTTAAAAGGACATGAGGCTCTCGTTTTAGTGCAGGAATTTATCCTTTCAGCTGGCATCAACCCAATCTCGAAGACCTTCATCGCGGAGAATCGAGCTGTACAAATGAAGAGAGACATACAAATAAATTTTCAAAATCCAGTTCAAAAGGATTTAAATCATGTCATTTTACTGAATTTCCAATTTGGTAGGTAAGTATCACACTTAACTCCAAATTTCCTATCTAAGTTACATTTCACGCTAGGTATTCCAACAATAGCGGAACGAGTGAATCTCGCAATTATAGCAGATATACTCAATCGTCAAGTTTTTGATAAGCTCCGGACGCAACAACAAGTAATTCATAAAAATCGAAGTTGCTCATAATAACTAATCTATTGCCTCACTTGCATGTGAGAAGCTCGGTTACATTGCTGAAGCTTCCACATATATGACAAGTACAGCCCAGAATATGATGTGTGTTGGTAAGTCAAAAAAATATACTGACCAAAATAAAACTTGCTACGAGTATACCAGTACAAGGGCAAAGAAAAAAACCAAATGAAATGAACCATGCTTTAAATAATGTTCTTTATGAACTTCTCCACTATTTTAAAAATATGACTAACAAAGAAATTGAATTGGTTTGTCCACAATGAAAAAAGAAAAAACATTCGATGTTAACATTGTAATTTCAGTGGAAGAACTCCTCTCTGGACAAATTATCAAAACCTATAATAGAATTTGATGAAGGATCTAGAAGTTTGTTTTTAAAAATGTTTCCATAAAATATCATTTCAACATTTAAACGATAACCAGGACATTGGGAAGCAATAAAAAATCAAGGAAACTGCTTCAAAATTCGTGAATATGAGAAGCTATACCTGAAATCTCATATGCTAACACGTGAATCTTTGCGACAAACTTACAGTAAACTTATACAGCAGAAGAGGCGATTGACAATACAAATAACAGCAGCGGATCCACCAAGCCGCAGAAAAAAAACACACGCTGAATCGGAAAATAAAAGTGGTTCGTTAATACAATACTTAGTCCGCTTGCAGGATCATAGCTGTAGCATTGTCTTAGAAAACACGGCAAATAAAAGAAACATGGCAAAGCACATCAGTAATCAGTTTTGCAATTTATCCGAAGCATTTTCGACATTCAAAAATGTGTCTAATTGTATACCTTACACAACAATTTGTGAAGCGCCCAATTCATACAAAATTTTCAAAAAAACCTTTAAGAGTAGATCATTTTAAAGCAGCCGCACCAGTTTCGATTGGGCAATATGAATTTTGTCAACTTTAAAAGGCTACAATGCAAGCCACTACTAAAAATCCCAAGATCGCTTCCAATGATGAATTGCAAATGTGCATTTTGAATCTATAAACAAGCGCTTCGAAAAGCAACAGCACAAGCAGATTCAAAAAAATGAGCAATACATTTATTTTTCAAGCCAAATTATGCTCCACGTAACAGCATACTAACTTTCATTGATATATCATCCAATCTACAAGTATTCGGGACAGGATAAAAATAGCGTGACGGGAAAACGACACTTTGACATTTCAAAATATTTTCGATCGCTCTACGTTTAAAATGATTTCTCTGAAGGGTATCCCACGACATGATAGCACGGGTAAAGAAACCAGGCCCTTAAAAAAAAAATGTATGCTGTCGTATTTCTAGAGAAATGCATATTCGATTTATTACTCACTACCTGACGATTCAAGAAAACCATTTTTTGTCTCATGTGTAGCCGTATCGAAAAGACGTACCGAACCATCACTGGAAATGTTAAATAGCGAATAGGCATATAAAAGTGGTGTCATATAAGTAAAAGTAACTCTAGCTAAGCAAATGGATTTACTATATTCTCTGTTCAACAATTTGCAAGGCCCTCAGTTTCGTGTCCACTTCGGTTTCACCCCATTCTACCCAAGGCCGGTCGACACAATTTACCAGGTATTGCGTTAATGGATGACCTGCATATGGACATACGATAGATTGTTTGATCTATCACCAACAAATCCATGGCATTGCGTGTAGCATTATATACCCGCTGTGCATGCTATCAGAGCATTATTAATTTCTACGCAGCCTGTGCTGGAAAAACCAGCAAAGAAATTCGAATCACACATTAGCTCGTCAAAGGATCGGATGCATTCAAAATCAATATCAACATAGAAACCTGAAATTAGAAAGTATATTGATTTGATTGTAAAAGCACATTTTCTCAAAACGCATTATGTCTCGTCCATTTCTACACCGTTCGCGAAGTTGTATCCTAACAATTCCATTAGCATACCCCCATATTTTTGAAGAATTTCGAGGCGAGCAATATCTGCTTTATGAGCTGGATTTTTAGCTGCATCAAAGGCTTTTTTCCGCTGCATTTGTAGGCTTTCCATGTCGCAATCCTTCCAAAGCTTGTATGTATATTCTGGATTATGCTGCTTCCAGCTTTTCATCCAATTTAAACAACTCATTGGAATAGGTCGCTTTCCTAACCAAATTTGGTGTATTATCTTGGGGATCGCACTTTTCGTACAGGTTACAGTGTTCCGTTCACACATTTCTTTCCATTGCAGCACCAGACGACGAAACCAACTTCGATCATTTTCACTCCATTGACACCAACTAAATCCCAGGGAATCATCAAAGTCACAAAAGTGTAATGCCATAGATATAAGACAGAAGCGTAGCAGCAATCGTATTGGCTTGCAAAGATAGTCCTACCAGACTGTTTACAAGAAAGTAGGAATTGAGCAAAATTTTGGGGGAAAACAAAGCTACGTGAAGCCCTTGCATTGAGTTAAACTAAACCATGCGATATTGTGGAACCATTTGTAAAATTTTCATCCTCTGTGTATTGACTAGAATAAAGCAAGGGAAACTACTGTTGCGTAATTTACTAACCGACTAAAGGGGAAGTTATTCATTAGCAGAAATTTCTAATAAAAGAAATCCTCGTTTTCAGAGTTTAGAAAGACAAAATTAAACAGAATTTGAGAGTTTGTTCTTAGTGGTGCATCGTAACTTCAGTGTTTTTGGAATAAGACTTCAACAATTATAATAAGGAAGTACGGCAAGCATACGGAATACAATGCAACTCAACACCATAATGTGAAATAAGAATCGCATATACAGTCCCCCTGATGGTCGGATAAGCGGCCTGATGGAAGAAATTTCAAATAGTTGCGTGGGCCAAGAGATATCATGAATTGTTTGCGCTGAGGTGATTATCATCACACCTGCTATCGGATGCCTACAACGGTGTTGTGAAAAGAATTGAACAACTTTATCTGCTTATCAATTAGTTACTTTGATTTTTCGTGTTGTGTTTCATTCTTCTCTAATTTGCTTGCCGTAAACCTAGTGAAATCTATGTTCATTTTCTTCATTGAACCCATTACAAGAACTTAATTATATTGTTTTTCTTCTTGTCTAGAAAAGAATTACCTCGTTGTTCTTCAAAATGTTGTCAACTTTGAGAAAATCTGCTTCAAGTCACGGAGCCTCTTCTTCTTGGCTCAAATCTGCTAAAGGAGGATTTATTGGGCAGGTTCGTCATGCTAGCAAGGATATTCGTTTTGGAGGCGACGCTCGATGGGCCATGTTACGTGGGTGTAACAAACTTGCCGATGCTGTGGGAGCTACATTGGGACCTAAGGGTACGTAAACGTTACGAAGCTATGTGTTGTTATTTTACTTAGTATACCTCACACTAAAGCAGCGGAAATTTCAGCGTTGTTTTATTTTTGTGGAGTAAATGATTTATTTTTACTAGTTATACTTGATGGTAGCAGAGGATGGAATTCTCTTAATTTTGCATCTGCAATATGCTCTATTAAAACTCAATTTCTCTTTCTTGTTTGATTTGTGGGAAGCAGTCTTCATAATGAGTCATTGAGCTGCTGCATTCTGTGTGTAACTAGAAGGGGCTGCAATACGCCATTTTAGCAGAGTTAGGACCTGTGCGAACTCCTGCTTTGGAATTACTAAAAATTGCTGTCTTTAAAGTGTTGTACCATTTTTTTTGTTAGCGCATTCAAGTGCTATCCTAACTGTTCGGTTTCCCACCATTCGAAAGGGTGATTAATTATTGCTTTCATCTTTCTTCATGTTTCTATAGGTAGAAATGTGATTATTGAGCAATCGTTTGGTGCCCCTAAAATAACAAAGGATGGTGTAACTGTTGCGAAAAGTATTGAATTTAACAATAAACTTATGAATCTGGGTGCCCAGCTTGTTAAACAGGTAGCCTCTTCTACAAATGATACTGCTGGAGATGGAACAACTACGGCAACAGTGTTAGCAAGGGGGATTTACAAAGATGGATGTGAGGCAGTTGCTGCAGGAATGAATCCAATGGATCTCTTAAGAGGTATGTTAATGGAACCTTAAGGCGTTTGCTTAAACTTATTTCGAGTGTAATTATGATATGAAAAAGGATAAAAAGCTGGTAATTTATAACTTTTTCCTTTAAAATATCTGCTTTATATAGACGCACAGGAATAATATTTCTTTAATGTTATCACGCACTTGATCAGGGATACATTTGGCAGTAGAACAAGTGTTGAAGTACCTTAATTCAATCAAGAGAGATGTAACCACCGAAGAAGAAATTTTTAATGTAGCCACTATCTCAGCGAATGGTGATCGCAACGTTGGAAGGTTAATTGCTGATGCAATGAGTAAAGTGAGTTATGCAATTTTTTATGCTATCATTTTTTAGTCAGCTCTTACGACGTTTGGAATGCTCTCTCTCTACATTAGCATCATTTCTTATGTTGTTCCTCTGAAAGAAGTAAAAATTGTTTTTGCATAAAGTACCTTTATTCTGAATCTTTACTACTGGGGTCATAGCTAATTTAAACATCATTTTACTTATCTGATGAACTTGTTATGTTGAGTCTTGAGAAAATACTGTAAAAGAGTGATTATTTTTTACTTCCGCAGGTTGGAAAAGAGGGCACTATTACTGTTAGCGATGGAAAAACTCTCTCGCATGAATTGGAACTTGTGGAAGGATTAAAATTTGATCGTGGCTACATTTCTCCTTACTTTGTTACGAATGTTAAGGAGCAAAAGGTTGAATTCGAGAACCCCTTAATTCTTATCCATGAATCAAAGATATCCTCTGTTAAGAGTGTGTTACCTGTTCTTGAGCATGTTCTACAAAACCAATCATCGTTAATCATTATTTCTGAGGACGTAGACAGGTATTTTTCGCTTCACTATAGGATTTTTACCGTGTGGATTTCATCGAATCCTTATAATTTGCAAATCTATTTTATTTTTTGTAGTGAAGCGCTCGCTGCCATGGTTGTTAATAAACTCCGACTAGGATTGAAAATATGTGCAATCAAAGCACCTGGTTAGACTAGAATTTGTTTCTTGAATAATGCAGTATCGTCCATAATGGATATATATCTTAGATCAAACTGTTAGGTCTTAAGCATTGTGTTACTGCATAATGGGAAAATTATTTTTATATTACGGTAGCGACTCTGTGCATTGGAATTCGTAACGCTATCAAGAATCGAATTTTCAAATTTTATCACAGGATTTGGTGGCCATCAAAAGGCGCAACTTTATGATTTAGCTGCAATGACTGGAGCAAAAGTCATCTCGAATGACGTTGGTATGAAGCTAGAGGAAGCAAATCTTCAAGAAATTCTTGGAAGAGCAAAATCCATTACTTGTACAAAGGATACTACCATTGTTATGGAGGGCGCTGGAGTTCCCGCTGAAGTTGAAGAGCGTGCAGAGCAAATTCGTGCAGCGATCAGCACTACAACTTCCGAATATGAAAAAGAAAAACTTCAAGAGCGGCTCGCAAAGTTAAGTGGTGGAATTGCTGTTATTAAGGTAAATCGTTTTTAATGGAAATCTTACTTTTATGGAAAGTAAATTGGGGGATGGAGAATTCTCTTCTTTTTTTTTTCCTGCATTCTATATTGCCGCCGTTTTATCTATACTCTACAGGCCGGAGGTGCTAGCGAAATTGAAGTAAGCGAGGTAAAAGACAGGATTCAAGATGCCCTTTGTGCCACGCAAGCGGCAGTTGAGGTTAGTATAAGAAACTCTTTGGTCAATATCTTAGGCAAAACAGTGAGATTTTCTATTTATTTCATTTCTTTGGTATTTTATATGCAGGAAGGTATTGTCCCGGGTGGAGGATGCGCTTTGTTGTATGCTACCCGCGCGTTGGACGAGATTGAAACGGAGAATTACGATCAACGGGCTGGTGTTAACATTATGAAAAATGTTTGCCAAATTCCTTTGAAACTGATTGCTAAAAATGCGGGACATGAAGGCGCTGTTGTTGCAGGAAATCTTCTCCGAGACGGCGATTCACGTAAAGGATTTGATGCACAGCAAGGTGCCTATGTCGATATGATCACTGCAGGTATTCATATAATACTACATTATACGTGCTTGTCAAATATTGTGAAATGGAATGTATTTCATTCCAATTATTAGTAGCCTCAATTCAAGAGCCGATCTTAAATACACATTTTTGAAAATTGCAGGAATCATTGATCCTACAAAAGTGGTAAAAACTGCTTTATCGGATGCAGCTTCAGTTGCTTCGCTGATGACGACAACCGAAGTTGCCATTACTGACATAAAGGAAGAGAAATCGAATTATAACCCCGAGGGTATGGGCGGAATGGGTGACATGGGAGGTATGGGTGGCATGGGAGGTATGGGTGGCATGGATGGAATGTACTAGATAAGAGTATTTTTACCGCTATTTCCCCCCTCCCCACACCGCTTTTCTTAAGGGATGTTGTTTTTAGAAAATAGTTAATTCTTATTTGGTTATATGCGAATGTGCTATGGTAAGAAATTTTTTAAAGATATCCCTTCAGCTTCGCTTGCTATTGTAAATTGGCATATAACTGTCGTTGTATTCCAATACAAACACATTGAAAACTTGAAAAGACTGCTTTAAATTTCTCAGCTTGGTAATTTGGGAATGATATATCGCTATTGCATAGGACTACCTATTTCTGTAATGATGCTATTCTATCGCTTTATTTTACCCGCGTGACCGATTGCTTTCTACTATTATAGCCGCTAAAGAATTGATTTAGTGTTTACGTCGCCACTGCTGGGCCCCTGAAATAGTCTTTGCACTAGCAGTAAACAACAGATTTCTTCTTGCGTTTGTTATTTCGGAAGTAGTTAGCGTTTATTTCAATTTTCTGGCCTTAATGCCAAAACATTGTAACAATTTATAAAAAAGTAAACTTGTAAAACTAGCGAAAGTCTAAGCCAAGTGAAAATCCAAAGCACTGAAACCAGCCCAAAGTATAGTGACGATAATTTTATTTAATTTAAAAATATGAAGGTCAACATTACTTCTGAATTATAATTCTTCTGCCTGCAAGAGCCTTTTTTAGGGTTCTGCTACGCTCTCTTCCTTTGCTATTATCCGGTGTTATGGAGGGTAAAGCGTCTAAAAGGGTATTCTTCTCCTCTAAAATTGTAGTAACAGGGGCATCTTGAATTGTAACCTTTGGACTATTAGTTTTCTCGGCAATGGTAGGAATATGTTGATTCTGATATTCCTCGGCTGCCTTAAAATTTGTTATTTCTACTTGAGGATTGCTTTGCTGAGAATTTGAAGTAACATACATATGAATCATCAAGTCATTTTTAATATTCAAAACATATTTCTTGTGCGTGTTTTTAATCCTGTTCGCCAGTATAGTTTTTATGGCAACGAGAATAGTTGCTGTCGCAAAGAAAAAGAATTACAAAGTTTTTCATTACTTCTTCAGTATTTTGCTAAGTAGCTTAACATTACCTCGGAGATTTGTGGCAAGGTCTCAACAACCTTTGTATATGTTTCCGCCCATTGTCCTGAATCCTTTTCATTAGAGGTTTGCTGTGAATAGGTCTGTTCTGAATCCTGATATATCATTGCAGTTGCACAATTAAAAATTGAATTTTTTTTTTCAATGCTTATACCTGCTGTATGCCATCCTTTGTAAATATAAACAAAGTTACTCACCAGCAGTGATTGTCCCTTTTTCCTCTGAATGATTTGCAATAAACAGCATAAATCAAAAAATTGATATCTATCTATTCATGTGGCCACTACCTCAAATGAAGGATAGTCAGAACTATTTGGGAACAACATACCCGCAGGGATGAAGTGTAGAAGGCCCGTAAAACAAGTACAATTACGCAGAGAGTCAGTATCAATCCAAACCCGAAGAAGAAAGCACCGACATACCTAAAATATCAAAAATAAAAATTCAATCCTACGTATCCAAGAATTGACGCATTACACTTTAGTGATTCTTTTCGGCATTTTGTGAAACAGTTACCCCGTGACATTGTTTTCGATTAGGCTGTGATTTTCCTCCGGAGACTGCCCGTGTTTTAGCCCTAAAAGTACATTAAGTACAAGCACTAAGAACCTAGTCGAAGATTAGCTCCCTTTCTCACTTTGAAGATGCATGCAAGTGGTAGGCACATAACTAGCACAAAAAAGATTAGTTACCTAAAAATGAATTTGCCTCGTTGACATTATTTTTTGCAAATCCTCTGTAAGCATCTCGAGGGGGCAAAATTTTATTACGAAATTGTTTTAAGCGGCGAGGCTGAAAATGGGGTCTCCTTTTCCTTAGCATTTTACCTAGAACAAATGAGCAAATAACAATGAGTATATAGAGTAAAACCGATTTTGTATAAAGAAACGAAATAAAAATATCGTTGTCGCAGAGGCAAAAATACATGTTCAGATTTCTTCGAGTAAATTCGAATTTTGCAAATACCTTTATTATCCATGTTCTTGCATTTGGGGAGATTCTCCGTAGGTCTTTTGGAATTAAAAAAATTCAATTTCTTTGGGTTTTGCTTGAAGAGATGATTTTGAGTATCCCATAAAAAGGGCAGGCGGCTAGCGCCTACATTAATTGAGCACTCTAATCGTCAATCGCAGCCCTTTTTTCAAAAATAAATAAAACTGGTTCAGCCACTCATAACATTGCAACCGATTCAAAATAAGCAATGTTAATTTACAAAAATTCTAAATATTTATAGAGGTTTAAAACGTATTATCACGTTGCTATAGTGATTAAAAAAAATTTTTAGCCTAGAAGAAATTAGTTTGACAACGAGTATGCATCAAAAGTGTGGCGTATCTTACGCTCCCATCGTATACTTGCTTTCCGTAATATTCTTTCTGTAAGATTTGGCTAATCTTCAGCAAGAAAACTGCCTTCGCTGTAATTCTAAAAACTAATGATTCTTATGCATACTCGGCTTAGCTGATACAGTGAGATTTTTTTAAGCATAAAATTTCACATTTAGCAAAGATTAAATACAAAATTTGTGAAGCTTGTAAAGCTAAAAAGCTTCCATACAGAGAACTTCAAAGTATCTCCTCTTCTAAAATAATCATAGTGGTAGAGTTTAAAGTAGTTCACTTCTAGAAAACAGGCTAAAAAAGAAAACGAGAAATTGCATACCATAAAATAAATTAGACCTGGCAATGTAGTAAGATAAAAAATGCTGCCGCCCTAGTCTGGATGATATGTTCTACGTAACTAAGTGATATCATTGCGCAAGTTCAGTGCTCCATGGCATGATGGATTTTCAATTTACTTAAACATACAAAAAATTTTATTGAAAGTTTTTTATTTCTGACTAGTATGCATCAAAAAAGAAAGTTAGAATATCTTATTGTTTGTATTCGTATATCGAGAAATTTGTAATTTCAAGTTGAAAGAATAGCACTTACTCACTTCATAAAAAAACTATTATTCCTATTGCATCGAATAACGCACTGGCGTGACATTACAAGAACTTTGTAGCATTTCCAATTTTTCATTAGCTATGATTTGCTTACTAAGTGCATTTCAGTTACAATTTCATTGAAAGCTGGAATATCCTTCTATTGTAGGGGTAACCCAGTTGCGCTATATTTAGCAATTTCTTGCAGTGAAGCATCCAGTTACAAAATTTATTTTTTCATGTACTATTCTTTTATTTTGCTTATTTCAAATAGTTTAAAAACCATGATCGTATTAAATTGTGACTGGCAAAGAAAAGACAGCAGTATTTTGTTGCTGATTTATGCTGAATTCAGAATAGCATGTTGCTCTGTACTTTACAAATGGAAATGACTATTTTGCTAGGAAAAATTCCTGTATGAATCCGAATTATTTTGTTCGCGTAGTAACGTGACAAATGGCATTCGCAAAATTTTTGTAGAAAGCAATATTCTAGCGCAAGGCTAGCTGCTACTGAACTCTTTATTTTGTGAAAGCTTGCATGATATCACGGCTGAGTATAATATAATTCTCAGCATTTCTTTGAGGTGCAACCACATCCTAGTAAAATTACGTTCATCACGAAAGGTTTGTGTCCACCTTATTCCAAAAGGTTGCACCATAAAAATAGCATAGCGTTTATTCAACATGGTGTTAGATCCCATATTTAAGCAACAGCAATTTCATTTCAGAAAGTCATAAAGTGAATAATAATATTATACCATGCAAGCGTTTGATCATTTAATATCAAGAATTTATTCCCTGCTTTTATTTCATATGGTGATAAGTTCAATTTCACAAAAATGTTTTAAAAAATAAAGCAGATTTTAGGAAATTTAGATATTAACTTCCCTTTAAATTTCAGCAATTCCCCCTTCTTCTTCAGTCGAATCGACCAATTCTTCTTTAAATACACAAGAAAATGTACTTACAGGTTTAAAGCCCCTCAAATTCAATAGTTTTACTTTGAAAAGATGCTGAGCTCCTTGCAACACTTTTATTGGAAAAGGTTTTTTTTGATGAAGGAATTTTATGCGCTCGTACTTGTTAAACCTAGTTTTTCGTGAAATCAATTTTCTAATCTACCATTCCCACATTACTCTAAAATATGAGAGGCAAAAGCCATCAATTTCAGTATATCTCACTCGAAACACAAGATGTACAAATGTTCCTTTTAGCTTGTTACTCGCGAATAGATCACAACTTATCTTAATACCAGACAAGGCAAATATAGATTTTCTTGAGGAAGATTGAAACCATTAATATGATTCACGCTTTGAAATCAATTCAGAAATTTCAGCTATCCTACGTTGTTTTCACAAGTATAAACATAGTACATTCTGGAATAGTTTCACACTCCTATTTATTATTACCACTCTACACATTCTTGTATTGTATAAAGAAGCATAGATAGATCATTCTTCAAAAATGTTTACGCGCTGCTTATGAATCAATGCTGAAAAAAGATTCGTAAAAATTATGCTAAGTAACATTTACGTATCCAATTACGAGGTGGGAAAGCCAATCCTGATGTTAGCTAAGACAATGTTTCAACGTCGTAACCAATTTTTTTATCATTAAAAATAGACATTTTCAACCATTTGAAATATTTCAGTATTCCGTTTTATAATTTATCAAATACTTAGAATGACACTATAAAATTTAATTATGTCACACAATAAACCCACTCACAAATCAACTCCGATTTTGCATTACAGAAACTTTTCTATATAATAAAATGTAGAATGATCATACACAAAATCGATCATATTCTTGCATCATTACGCAAAACCAAAGCCTTCTTTTCCCTCGGTGATAGCTTGTAAAAGTTTGGCTCTGCAAAAAGAATCCATCACAAAACAAAACGTGTTACTATAATACAATAACATAACACGTTGTATCCTTCACTTGAAAAATCACTACAAACCTCAATCGTTCCTTAGAAGAATACTCTGGCATATCGAGTTGATTAAAACAGGTGTGAGCTGAAGGCAATCGTTCATCACCATATTCCCTGAGATTTCAAAAAAGAAAAACCAAAATGCTTTCAGAGTTCTTCAATGCAATAACAGCGATACCAAACATGACTAAGAATTATTCTTCCGCTTTACCTGTGAATGCTGAAACGCTGGGGGCCTCGCATGCCCATTAAATTACGAAATCCTTCTAAGGGTACCCGACTTGTCCCGGTAAGAAACTGAGAAACAATTTTTTATATAACTTTTGAATGAGTATGACCAATTGAATCCACACGAAAGAGGTATTACAATATGTATATCATTCCGTACTAAATACTACGAATCTCTTCAGAACAAATTTGTACCTGTAAGAATGCTGCACGCTTATTTTGGTCAAATTCTTCGAGTACCTCCCAAAACCATTGCACTACTTGTGATTCTGGTGTGTAGTTATGATACTCTGTATTTTTCTGTAAGTCATCAAGATCTATTTCAGGCATCCCACTAATGAGTAATTCCAATTCCTGCAAAAATACATATTAAAATAAAAATCTTTGCCTTTTTATAAGTCCAAAATGACGAAATGTATATGCAAATACTTGAGCAGATATAATGATTTTATACATGTAACTCGCTCCAAAGAAATCCTTTATTCAAAGTATACCAACAACACATCTCATAGACAAGAAGGAATAATACCTTGTCATCAAAGATAGAAATAAGCGATGGAGGGATTAATTCATGGAAACCACTCAGGAAAGAATCCAATTGCTCCCGAATAGCATTGGACACCTTATGCTCACAAATTAATTGAACATACTTCTGTTTATTTTGCTGCATGAAAAAGAATAGTAGAACAAAGAAAGAATGCGTGCAATAAGAAAAATATATTACAGGATATCTAAGAAGCAAGCAAAGGAAGTAGATGGATGAAAGTAGAAGTTCTCACAGCTTCCACAAAAGAAATTAGCAACACTACTACTCTCTGAAGAGGATAAGGATAACTTACGTCCGTTACAGGTGTATTGCGGCCATTTGGGATTAGATCCACCGTTTTCGTACTTCCAAATTCATCCATTTCAGTACTGCAGAAGAATTTAATGAATATTTAATGACACATAAAAAATTGCAGAGGCGATTCAAACTATCTCTGGCAGAAGGAATAATGAGACCTACCTAAAATATAACTCTAAACCCAAATCTTCCAGAGAATATTCCATAACCTTTTGTAGGTTAGAATATAGCTCAGGATCGACAGATTCTGCATCAGAGGGTAAAGTTTTGCGTCCTAGCATATGCTTATAAAAAGATCGACAGAAATAAGCCTCTAAATGTTGTCCATCGTAGAGAGCCTTCCCAATTACTCGACCAATAAAGCGGAAAAAACGGAGATGATCAGGATCCACATGACTCAAAGGATTAGGGTGATTGAACTCGGCTTTAGTGCCTTCCCGTCTGAAATTAAATAGAGTGATAGTACCCAAAATAAGACAAGGATTTGAACTACCTATCTAACAGAAGTCACACCCCCTCCCTCTCCCCCCCCTTTCCTCCTCAAAAAAATACAGCGAGCATAGAATCAAAATAATTAAAAAATAGCATCTAAAATGAAAGATAGATTTCTATAAAACACATACCGAAACAGTACATAGTTGGGATTAAACATTTCTTTGGCCATTAAACCAAACCATTCCCGGGTCAATCCTCCAGCATCGATTCCACTCTCGCCTTGAAAGTGAACATTCAATCTTCCCTTCATTTCATCCCCTGTAAATATACAAATAACCTTGTCATCCTTAGAAATAAATTCCCTAATGACCCAAAAAAAGAAATTAGGATGCATATCTACCTGATCGATGCCTCAGTTGTACGTAAGAATCCATAAATACATCATCACGGCGAACACTCAATCGAATAGGATCATGACGTGCCCCCCATCTTAATTCTTTTAATCTTTGTCTAAAAAGATTCCGTTTACTCTCAAAATTAACAGACATGGGTGCTAATATAAGCAACAAAGAAAGAGAGGATTTCAACAAGGAGGGAGTCTGCCGTATAAGCACATTTAATGCCTTTCTGTGTGTTTCACAAAACCGAACAACGGCAGCATGACGTCGACACATTGATTCATCCATATCCGTTGAATGGGAGAGTATGCGTTCATTTATAGTACCCATATCCTTTAATCCATAATCTGCACCAATGGCAATCTGTGAAACACGTAAGAAGCAATCAAGAAGTGGCAAGAGTTGATTGAGAATGAAAGGCGGTGCAGCCATGCCAGGCGCTTCTTCTACATCCGCCAAGGCTTCTTGTTGCTGCAGTGAGCGTGTTTCATTACTACCACTCCCAGCTGGAGCTTGTATTTCAGAGGCAGTATCACCTGTAGCATTGAAAGCAGGATCCAAATAAAATGGGAGAGAACTATGGGCATCCAGACCTTTATGTTTATTGGTCAAAATGGGATAGGCCACCGCTAAACTGCGGAGACAATCATCAAGAACGGCCCAAAATCCATCGATTCCCAGCCCATCAAAGAGTTCACGAAATTTTTCTCTCGCTGTGAACAAAGAGGCGGAAGAAAGCTTCCTCTCTTCAATAAGGGGGGGTGAAAGAATGGGAATAACAGGAGGGGGGATCATGGAGGCTTCCATAGCAGAGTCTTCTGTAGCGGCTTCCATGGCGCTTCCTTCCTCCCCAGCAGGGAGGGATTCCACAGAGGCAGGGGAGACCGTTATCATCTCTTCCTGCTTTGCTTGCTTATATGCAGCATTGCGTTTCAAAATTTCGTAATAGGAATTGCTCAATCGCCAGAAACAATATAATCGTGGCTCAAGATGCTCACGAAGATAAGCCACCTCCTCAAAAAGTTCACTCCTCTCTCGAAGTTCTGACGTGGCATACAATTGCCGTGAGAGGCGATTTAATTCAATGGAGATTCTGCGGCAAAGTAGCAAAGCGTTGTCACGATAACAGCGTTCAATACAGGCGGAGAATTTTTCTTTCCTGGCAAAAAATTATACGCAATAAAAAATATTTTAGATTCGCTCAAGCAAAGAAATTCATACGATTATGGACATCCTGAACGATACAAAAACCATCCATCACCCTTTGATGCGTCCATGCAGCAGGTAGCTCTTCATGAAATCATCCCTTTAGTCTCTCTCTCCCTCTATTCTCTCTCTGTTCTCTCTCTATTCTCTCTCTATTCTCTCTCTATTCTCTCTCTACTCTCTCTCTCTCTCCCTCTACTCTCTCTCTCTCTCTACTCACTCTCTCTCCCTCTCTACTAACTCTCTCTCCCTCTCTACTAACTCTCTCTCCCTCTTTACTCTCTCCCCCCCCCCTTCTACTCCCTCTACTCTTCTCAACAGCTTCCCTTTCATGCTGTAAAGAGATTGACTGAACATCCCCCGCCCCCTTTAAAATGTATAGGCAATAAGCGAGCCTCCTCAGAAATATTTTCTCCCAAATCACTGCAGATAATTCTCTCTAAGGATATTCTCAAGGATTTTAAAACGTACTGATATAAATGGGAAACGATTTCTAAAAGCATTCGAAATTGTCCATTTGGATCTCTCAATTCTTTTTGAAGGGTTGTAGGAGTAGACCATATACTGCGGAATTTTTGATTACAGATGAGCTCACAGGCCACTACAACAGATTCTGTTGAAAGTGCTTCAATTATAAGATGCTCTGGTATAACAGGATCCTCTTTGACAGCCAATGTTTTGTCTTGAGTTGTTGTTACTTTTGTTTGATCTTCACCAGCAGCACGATGGCTTTCATCGGGTTCAGGTGTAGGGGGGGCATTCGCAGAAATAACAGCAGGTGAGGAGACCACTTCTGCCGTCTCCAAGTTCAAGGAAGTTTCTCGTCCATCTCTTTCTTCAGTAGAATAGCCAGGTTCAGAAATGTTAGGCGTTTTGGGAATACCAGCAGAATTCTCTTCTGCTCCCACAATCAAATGATGAATGGTTCTTAAAAGATGATTCATGTGTTTGGCAGAAGTTTGAAATAATTTAGAAGTCGTCAGAATCTGAGAAACAAGATGTATTATCCTAAAATGGATAAAATAGTCTCTCCCACAAAAAAATATATAAAGAGATAAAAGGAATCTTAATTAAAAGTAGAGAGAGTACACACCTCAACATATATAGTTTAACCTTCAAAAACATGTAAAAAAAAAAAAATCTCTTTCTCTCACAGGGATCCTATCTTTCATAGATAACAATAACCCTCTCAAAAAACTGTTAGGAAAAAAAAAAAGAGAGGTGCCTCTCTCTCTATTCTCTCTCTCTCTCTCTCTCTCTCTATTCTCTCTCTCTCTCTCTCTCTATTCTCTCTCTCTCTCTCTCTCTCTTCTCTCTCTCTCTCTCCTCTCTCTCTCTCTCTCTCTCT